>KV019266.1:116050-128352 GCA_001598015.1 Dorcoceras hygrometricum | reverse complement strand
ATGATTTCCCCGGTTGATACACTGTGCGGGTGTAGAGGCTCGATTGAGATTACTGCCAGCTGATTAGCAGGCCTCGATGACCGATGTTCTTTGACAGCCACATGCATTCATGACTTAGAATACTGCATGTTTAAGATTTGCTATTATAATAGTGCTCATTTGTACTGAGGCTTGACCTCGTATTCGTTTCCTGCTTTTGTGTTGTTTGGGTCTGCGTTTCCCATTTGTAGGATCTTCAGGTAACCAAGCTGGACAGACTGGAACTCCAGCTGGTCGATCCCCATTTCCTTGAGTCCCAGTTATTTATGTATTGATCCAGGGGATGCCCTGAGGTTATATGTATTCTGGGGGATCGTTGTTGATTTGATATTTGTTTACCTGTTGTTGTATGAGTTTGGATTTAAATCGTATTTTGATTATGACTATTTTGAAGATATGAATTTCTTCAGGCCCAACTTTATTTCGAAAATTTTAGCCCTATTTTATGCTTCCGCGTTTATGTGCTTAATTGTGCTATTAATTATTGTCCTTAGCATGGATCCTGACACTATTGGTATCAGAGCTTAAACTGGGATAAGCTCGTTTTCTTTTGATCACACTCGAGTCTAGGCACAGAGTTTGGATTTGGATTTGAATTTGATTGACTCTGTGGTTTATGTGATTATTTTACTTGCCTATGTGATTATCTGCTGTTAGTTCTTACCTTGAGATTTGATTAGATGCCGCCGAGAAGAGGTAGAGGTAGGACTGCTAGACATTCCGCTGAGGAGTCGAGCGCCTCAGATAGTGATGAGGGAATTCAACAGAACATCCCTTTGCGTCATCGAGAGATATAGGCAAAGGTATAGGATGTGACGAGACAGATTGGCGAGATGGAGTTAGTCTTAGCGAGGTTTCAGCGGACGAATCCCCCAACGTTCGCGAGCACCGAGGGAGGTTTGATGGCCGATGGTTGGCTAGTTCAGATGGATAATTGTTTGATACCTTGGAGTACGCTCCTGATAAGAGGTTGAAGCTAGTGGTGTTGCAGTTGAGAGATAACGCACAGCGCTGGTGGAGAGGTACTTCCCGTATCTTGCGTGAGAGTGGGGCTGTGATTACTTGGGAGAGCTTCTGTTCAGTGTTTCGACAGGAGTATACCCCAGAGTCCTACGACAACAGTCGTGAACGAGAGTTTGACAACTTGAAGCAAGGGAATATGAAGGTGGCTGAGTATGCCAGACAGTTCTCTTTGCTTTTGATGTATGTTCCCCATGTAGCTAACCAGGAGAGGACTAAGAGGAACAAGTTTCTGAAGGGTTTAAGGCCTGATATGTTCCGGATGGTGTTGTCTGGTTCACCTCCGACTTATACTGAGGCCGTGGATCGGGCTGTAGATATTGAGGAGAGTTTGTTTGAGGCACAGGATCTGGTTCAGCCGTCAGTGGGGTGCTCTTTTCAACCGGTGCAAGACGTGTCTCAATCGTTTCAGTCTCCTCAGGGGTCACAGCAATCGAATCGTCTGATGTTCAAGCCCCGAGGAAAACAGTTTAAGAAGAAGGCGCATTCGAGTTCCTCTGGTTCCGTGAGTTCTGGTGGCAGTAGTTCTGGCGGTGCATTTTGTGGAAAGTGCGGAGGGAATCATGAGACTTCGTAGTGTCGTGGAGTTCGAGGTTCTTTGTCATCTTTGTGGACAACCGGGACATTTTGCTAGAGCGTGTCCTTTGATGGGAGGGCAGTTTTGAGCCAGTCACAGCAAGGTTCCGCTGGTGGTTCTTCGCAGCGACAGCAGTCTTTTGTTCCGTCCCAACGATCGGGATTCCAACCTCGTGAGCCTTCTAGGTTTGGAGTACCTTTGAGACCTCAGTTTTCGGGACCGCAGCAGGCTTAGGCGAATGCCTTGACGAGAGAGCAGGATGATGAGATACCTACGGGAGTGATTCAAGGTACATGCTTTATCTTTGATTTTCTTGCACGAGTTTTGATTGACACTGGAGCATCACACTCCTTCATTTCTGAGTTGTTTGTGTATGAGCGTGGGTTGAGTTCTTCCCCACTGTGTGATGTTGTCTCCGTGTCCACCCCTGCTGGTGTGAGTCTGTTGTCCCGAGAGGTGGTGTTGGATTGTCTGATTAGATTTGATGAGCATGTTTTGATGACCCATCTGATTGTTTTGGGAATTCGAGATTTTGATTGTATTTTGGGTATGGATCTGCTGACTGAGAATAGAGCGACCGTTGATTGTTTCCATGGTGTGGTGAGGTTTAGGCCTCGAACTGGAGAGCAATGGGAGTTCTACGGCGCTGATTCGCGACCTAATATTCCTATGGTGTCAGCCATGGAGATGTTTAGTTTGTTGCGCTTGAGAATTCAAGGTTTATGATATGCCTTAGATGTTTCCTGTGAGTCGAGAGTTGAGTTGAGCGATGTTCCGATTGCTCAAGAGTTCCCAGATGTGTTTCCAGACGAGATTCCTGGATTCCCTCCGAGATGAGAGATTGATTTCAGTATAGAGTTGGTGCCTGGTACAGCCCCGATTTCTAGAGCTCCGTATCGATTGGCGCCAGTAGAGTTGAAAGAGCTCAAGGATCAGTTGAGAGATCTTCTTGAGAAAGGCTTCATTCGACCGAGTATGTCGCCTTGGGGAGCTCCGATTCTGTTTGTGAAGAAAAAAGATGGATCTATGAGGATGTGCGTTGATTTTCGGCAGTTGAACTGCGCTTGAGAATTCAAGGTTTATGATATGCCTTAGATGTTTCCTGTGAGTCGAGAGTTGAGTTGAGCGATGTTCCGATTGCTCAAGAGTTCCTAGATGTGTTTCCAGACGAGATTCCTGGATTCCCTCCGAGATGAGAGATTGATTTCAGTATAGAGTTGGTGCCTGGTACAGCCCCGATTTCTAGAGCTCCGTATCGATTGGCGCCAGTAGAGTTGAAAGAGCTCAAGGATCAGTTGAGAGATCTTCTTGAGAAAGGCTTCATTCGACCGAGTATGTCTCCTTGGGGAGCTCCGATTCTGTTTGTGAAGAAAAAATATGGATCTATGAGGATGTGCGTTGATTTTCGGCAGTTGAACAAAACGAAAGTGAAGAACAAGTATCCTTTGCTGAGGATTGATGACTTGTTCGATCAGTTGCAAGGATCGGCCATGTACTCGAAGATTGATTTGCAATCTTGCTATCACCAGTTGCGTATTAGAGACGCGTATGTAGTGAAGACAGCTTTCCGAACGAGATAAGGGCATTATGAGTTTCTTGTGATGCCGTTTGGATTGATGAATGTTCCTGCTATGTTCATGGATTTGATGAATCGCGTCTTTAGCGAGTACATCGATAGATTCGTGATTGTCTTCATAGATGACATCTTGGTGTATTCAAAGAGTTTCAGAGAGCATAAAGAGCACTTGAGGCTAGTGTTGTAGAGACTGAGAGACTCGCAATTGTATGCCAAATTCAGCAAGTGTGATTTTGGCTAGACAGAGTTATCTTCTTGGGTCATGTGATTTCAGTCCAAGGAATTTATGTGGATCCTAGTAAGGTCGAAGCAGTTCTTAACTGGGAGCGACCTATGAATGTTTCTGAGATCCGTAGTTTCCAGGGATTGGCTGGCTACTATAGGCTTCATTGAGAATTTCTCTTCGATAGCCAGGCCGATGACTCAGTTGACCCAGAAGGATAGGAAGTTTGTTTGGACTGATGAGTGTGAGTCGAGTTTTCAGATGCTGAAGGATAAGTTGACTACTGCTCCTGTTTTGGCCTTGCCTTCGGGTTCTGGAGGTTTTGTGGTGTGCTCCGATGCTTCTCTGAGTGGTTTAGGGTGTGTTTTGATGCAGAACGGGTACGTGATTCCGTATGCGTCTCGACAGTTGAAGCCTCATGAGACGAGATACCCCGTTCATGATCTAGAGTTGGTTGCGATTGTGTTTGCCTTGAAGATATGGCGACACTATCTATGTTGTGAGGAGTTTGTGGTGTCCACCAACCACAAGAGTTTGAAGTATATCTTCACCCAGTCAGATTTGAATATGAGGCAACGTTGTTGGATGGAGTTGCTTAAGGATTTTGATTGCGAGATACAGTATCAGCCTGGGCGGATGAACTTGGTAGCCGATGCTTTGAGTAGAAAATCCTAGCTGGCGATGCTAAAATCCTTGAGTATCTCGAGAGTCCACGAGCAGTTGAGTACTTCTGGTTGGCGATTCCAGTCGAGTGATCAGTAATTCTTAGTATCTTTGATTCAGTTTGAACCGCAGATTGTGATTGACATCAGAGAGGCGCAGAGGACTGATCCGTATATCCATGAGTTGAGGATTAAGGCCCAGAATGGTCATTCTGAAGATTTCTCTGTTGCTTCGGATGGGTGTCTGAGACTTCGTGGTAGATTAGTGGTTCCAAACTTGATTGATTTGAAAGAGAATAATCTAAATGAAGTGCATTGCAGTCTATATAGCGTGCATCCGGGGGAGAAGAAGATGTACCATGCTTTGAAATCTCACTACTGGTGGGAAGGCATGAAGAGCGACATTTTTGGTTTTGTTGCTCGGTGTTTGAATTGCCACCAGGTCAAGGCGGAGAGGATGAGACCTGGTGGATTGTTGAAGAGTTTAGAAGTGCCTCAATGGAATTGGGAGCACATCGCCATGGCTTTCGTGACTCATCTACCTCGATCAAGTAGGGGATGCGATGCGATTTGGGTAGTGATTGATAGACTCTCGAAGTCAGCCCATTTCATTCCCTATGATGTGAGGTGCTCGATGAAGAAAATGGCGAAGTTATATGTCGACATGTGATTAGATTGCATGCCTATTTCGATAGTGTCAGATAGAGATACGAGATTCACCTCTCGATTTTGGAACAGTTTGCAAGCAGCGATGGGTTCGAGATTGACTATGAGTACAACCTATCACCCACAGACAGATGGCCAATCTGAGAGGACCATTCAAACTTTGGAAGATATGCTGCGTGCAATTGTGATGGATTTCAGTGGTGGCTGGAAGGATGCTTTGTCCTTAGTTGAGTTTTCTTATAACAACAGCTACCAAGTGACTATTGGAATGGCTCTGTTTGAAGCTTTATATGGTCGCAAGTGTAGATCACCGATTTTTTGGGAATAAGTTGGTGAAAGACAGCTTTCTACTCCTGAGTTTGTGCAAATATGAAAGATCAGGTTGAATTTATTTGGAGTAGAATGAAATCTGCACAACATAGATATGCTAGCTATGCTAATAAACGACGCAGACCGTTGGAATTTGAGGTTGGCGATCCTGTATTTCTCAAGATTTCTCCTTTCAAGAGTGTTATGAGATTCATATTTAAGGGTAAGTTAGCTCCTAGATTCGTTGGTCCCTTTGACATTGTTGAGCGGATTGGACATTTGGCTAATAGATTTAAGCTCCCTGATGAGTTAGCAGCGATGCATGATGTTTTTCATGTGTCAATGTTGAGAAAATATGAGCCAGATCCATCCCATGTGCTGATGACTGATGAAGTAAAGCTAGACCAGACCCTGAGCTATGTTGAATATCCAGTGTAGATTCTGGATAGGAAGGAGAAGCAGCTGAGGAATAAGGTTATACCGTTGGTGATGGTCCAATGGAGCAAGCATGGGCGTGAAGAAGCTACCTGGGAAGTTGAGAAAAAGATGAGACAGGAGTGGCCTCATCTGTTTGAGCTATAACATCAGCGTTTCAGGTAACTTCTAGCTTGACTGATTTTGTGGTTTAAGTGATTTTGCTGCTGAATTGAGATTCTGTTTAGCATTGAGTTGTACTAGGCAGTATGGCTTGAGTATATTAGGAATGGTGTCTAGTACTGTGTCGTGAATAAGCTATCTTGCTGCTATGATTTTGATTTGATGACTTAACTGATTTCGAGGACCAAATCGATTTCTAGTGGGGGAGAATGTGAGGACTAGAAATCTGTTAAGTATGATTTAATGGCTAATCAGCTTTTGGATTAAGATTTGTCACGGAAATTATTATTTCTGGGTGCTCAGATTTAGACGTAGAGTGATCAGCTGTGAGAAGTTGGTTATCGAGTGAGATCTACGTCGAATATGGAGTTCAGTAGTTGCATGTTCCTATCGGGAAGTGATTCCAGTGGTAATTCAGATTTTAGGTTCATCGCTGGGAGAAGATAGGCCAGCAGCATCTTTGCGCGGGAATTTGAGAGTATTCAGAAGTGAGTACTCTGCAGTGGTATGATTCAGATGTTGGTATTCAGTAGTGGCGTGATCAGATGTCAAAGCTAGTCAACTCAGCAGTGAGAGATAGCGAGAGGCAGCTGTTAGAGTTAGCGCGCGCGTGCGAGATGATGCCACGCGTTAGTCAACACAACTGAGTTGACCGCTGGTCGTTAGCGGTATTCAGATGTTGCTAGCGAGAGATCTGTTGCAACTGTTGAAGCTCTGCTACGTCGTTTTGATTAGTTGGTGAGATGTCGTTTGCTGTATGAGTTAGTAGAGCGTTTAGATGTGTATCAGCAGTGCCAGTTGTCAGGCCTCGTGCTCACAATAGAGTAAAATCTCACAAACACAAGCGGAAGCTACTAAAAAGCGGGTAAAATTTTTTCTTTTGTCCTGACGGTTTAAAACAATATAATTAAAAATACAACAATACTCGAAATAGATATCCCAGTTTAACAAAACCTCCAACAAAGGCTACAATCCCACGACAACGGTACAACAAAACATGTATCAGATACCTGGTAACAACCACAACCGAATATCACAAGATACAACAAAAACACAGGGCATCCCCAGGCTAACTGTACTGATACATATATATATGCTACACGCTACTGGGATACTCTAACCACCTCCTAGGGTGCCTCTAGCTGGATCAGTACCACGACCAGCTGGATAACCTGAACAACAAAACAGGCAAGGAAAACAAACCAAGCCCCAGAGGGACATGGGGTCAAACCCCAGTATGGAGAGCAACTATAAAGCAGCAGTCAACAGCAAGAATAAAATGCAGATGCTATGCATGAGACCAGGAACAACAACCGGAGGCTACAACCAAGGAAGGGAGCCAAACTCAATGCACAGCTCAACAGAATCTGCAACAACAGTGGCCACGGGGTGTGTTCAAAGTGTGGTAATGAGCCACTCGCCTTGACACCACACCCGAATACCAGATGCATCAAACAGCTTGACCTGCCGTTGCCCAACCTATGAACTATGATAGTTAAACACTCGGAGCATAGGGGCTAACAAACCCAGCAGGGAGATGAGAGTGCGGTATCGCCGCTCGCCCTCGCATCCTGGTAAGAAAACATAGCAACAACAACGAAACAATGGATGCAATAGCTGGAATTGAATGGCATGCGTGTATGCAACATGCTGGAAAATCAATAAGCATAAATCATATGCACAACAACAATTGTACACGACAATAATTCACAGCTATTACATAAAACAGCAACCTCACAAGGCAACTAAACACGGCAGCCACAACCAACCAGCAACTACAAATTATCGAAGCGACGAACACGCTGATTTTACAAGCTCCAATCCATACCTTAATTCTGATTTACCCTATCAGATTCCTCAAAGGAACGTAGCAAGTCACGGCCTGCACAAAATCTGCCAAAATACACGGAGCACAGATTTTAGGAAAATGCAATCACAACTCACGGCCATCACACAACAACTCACGACCAGAATCTATACACTAAAGCCATCGCTCAATCCTACCCACACAACTTAACAGGAAGCTCAATTAAGGCTAGGAACAAGATTTCAACAACTAAAACTAACGGCTACCTGAACAGCGAAATACACGCACGAAAACAGCAACTTCGTGCTTTTGATCCAGCCAATGACAGCCTCCAAAATCAGTATGGAATGAAATAGCTTTACGAGAGGAGTCCAACGCTACCTCAAACGTGACAAACGGTGGCTGGAATCGACGGGAATTCCCCGGAGAAGCTTATGGTGAACAGTAACCCGAGGGTTAGAAGAGAAGAACGAAGTTGCGAGAAAATTTGCTAAGTATGGAATCTGTTTCAATAATTGAAGGCCAACGCTTCCAATATATACACACGAGAAGTCTGAATAAACCAACAGCTGGTCACTAAAAATTGCCAACAGCCGAACTACCCTACGGCTGATCAAACATCGCGCAAAATCTTGCGACAGCTGATGCCTAACAAAAACCAACAGCTGGTTAAGGAGCTCTACCCCAAAACGACGTTGCTCCAAAACCATGGAGAAATCTGATCTCTAAAACCACACGCGAGAGGTGAGAACCAAAAGAGTTAAAAGCTGGAGAAATAGAGCTAACTCTAAAACGACGTCGCACAGCTGGGTGAAATCTGAAATACAAAGCGTTAAAATCTGCTCGCTAAAATCTGATCACTCGAACGCTAACTCACAAAACAGATCTCTCCCTCAAGCGTTAACCAAAACGACGCTGTTGCAACTTATCTAAACGACATCGTTTCACCCTCAACACAAAAACACGTGGGGCAGATCTCTGAATCAGATCCTAGCGCTAACGCAATACCAGATCTCTCCTAAACGATGACGTACAAGCGTATACGATAAAAACGCGCTAAGCAAACTTCTATACACAAGAGTAACAGATCTCAGCTACTTCGCGACATCCAGATCTCACGAAAATGACGACATATTGATCTCGCTTGCTACAAATTGCGCTGCAACACCAAACGTCCAGATTTCACAAAATCCGAACAGATTTCTCAGGAAACGAACAGATTTCACCAACAATTCAGATTTCTCGCAAAACCAGATTTCGAACTCGAAAATATCAAAATTTCCAGAATTGTTCTAACTGTGATTTCTGACCCGAAAATGCAAACGAAACCTTCAAAAAGAATTCCTAACACCCAGAATTCCTCAAAAACCGATTAATCCAACAATTAATCTTTATTACAATTTCAGGTCTCACATTTCTCCCCAACTAAAAAGGATTTTGTCCCCGAAATCAAACGACAACTCTGAAAATACAACTCAACAACAGGTTAACAAAACAGAAATTCGTTCGCGCTGCATCTTTTCTTACAGCTCCCAAGTAGCTTCTTCCGTTCCATGTTTGCTCCATTGCACCATCACCAACGGAATGGTCTTATTCCTCAATTGTTTCAATTTTCTGCCTAGGATCTGGAAGGGATACTCCTGGTAGCTCAACGTCTGATCTAGCTCAACCTCGTCAGTTCTCAACACATGAGACGGATCTGGCTCGTACTTCCTCAACATGGAAACATGAAAGACATCATGTAGGGAAGATAATTCCGGAGGCAACAACAGCCGATACGCGAATGGGCCAATCTTCTCAATGATCTCATACGGTCCGATGTAACGAGGGGCTAACTTTTCCTTGTGTCCAAAGCGCATAACACTATGAAACGGAGAAATTTTGAGAAACACCTGATCACCAACCTGAAACTCTAGAGGTCGACTCCTCTTATTCGCATAACTGGTTTGGCGATCCTGGGAAGCTTTCATCCGCTGTCGAATTAGATCAACATGATCCTTCATTTGTTGCACAAAGTCTGGGGCAGATAGCTGCTTCTCCCCCACTTTTTCCCAACATAACGGCGATCTGCACTTCCTGCCATACAAAGCCTCAAACGGCCTAATGCCAATCGTCACCTGATAGCTGTTATTGTAGGAAAACTCTACTAAAGACAACGCGTCTTGCCAGCTACCTCCGAAATCCAACACAACAGCTCGTAACATATCATCCAACTGTTGGCGTAGCCACGGCGGATCACGCCTCCCGGCGAGGCAGCGGAAGAACAAAAAATGCCGGGAGACGATCAATACAGTTTAAACAAACACAAATCTATGACATTCATAGGGCGTTTAGATCACTACCTTGCTGGCAACTCGTGCCTGGCTCCGACCAGTTTCTCGAGGAAACCAGCACTTCACGGTAGATTACGGTAGACAATGTCAATCAGGTCCATGACCGGAGACGGGATTACTTCGTCAGCCTGCACTAGAAGGCCTGACGAGATCGGCGCGGACGGATTCTCCTCGTTAAGATTGGCCGGAACAATTTTCCGACGAGCGGCGGCGAGCGACGGCGGCGGCGCGGCGTGAGGTTGGAGAAGAGAGGGGGCGGCGATTCAAGTCTAGGGTTAGGGTTTAATGTTGTGTTAAGTTATGAAGTCTAGGCTTAAGTCTATATTAAATAGAATTAAAGATGCACTTGGACCGGCCCAACGGGCCCGGGTCCAACTGATGAACATTCAGTTCATCTCTATCACCGAGACTTCATTATAACTCCGATCACCGATCAGATCGGACCGATCGACTCAGTTTCAAAAACTGAATACTATGATCTGAAAAACCCATTTTCAGAACCCCAGTGCAAAATGACCGTTTTGCCCCTCAACATCGGCAAATCACGATTTGACCTCTGTTGACTTTTAGGAAGTCTCACTCCCCAAAATCCTCTTCATATGCTCAACACATTGAGCTGAGTATCCGTGCGGGAATCTCGAATCCAGTACTTGTGTGACCTTCAATGGTTCAGGGATACAGCTAGCTGTGGGCTCACAACCATTGTGGCTCCGGGATCATAATTTCGGACTTGCCCAACGGATCATGGTAAAGCGCCTAGCAACATCGCGCCATGATCCCCCAGGTATCACTGGTAGTGCCTGCAAGAACCAGTTGGTCGTGGTTAGCGTACGGTACGGTCCTTTCAATCCATATATCCCGATCGGATCAACGACCATTGGTAAATCGAGAGTCGCTAAAGATCCGATATCTATGCTTACATCTTGGAGATCGAATAGTGACATCGCGAGTGTAACTAGGTAAACACATTTACCTAAAACACTTCTAGTACTCTGGCCAGAGATTTATACACTATTATCCCCTCAGATAGCATAGGATATCCACGCATGTCTGCGAGCGGTGAATCCTCAACAACGATGCATCGACTCCTACATGCATCGGGGTCTCACCCAATCCCACCGCCTGATGACCCCAAGTGAGTAGGAAAATGAGTCAAAGTGAGACCCCTATCATGTAGAGTCTCAATGATGTTTCGAGTCGTGAGGACTAATCAGAACAACCAAGACCTCGGACTTATCCACTCGACAAATGGTAACCACTTGGAAAGTCCGAACGAGGGTAGTTTGATAGATCACCAGGTCACTATCTATCTGCATGCTCAGAACATCACAATGTTCCCTACCAATGAAACATGGTACTTCGCATCGCAGATACTAGTCTCGAACTCGGGCGGCCTTATCCTCATTTTGATGGCCCAATCGACTAGGAACATGTTCAGAATACACAGTGACTATTAGATGTGTTTCATGATAGCCGTCATACCCACTATCACATCTAACATACACTTTAGTGCATTCTAGGTCTTTACTCAACGCAATTGTTAATCATCATACAACACAATGAAAGTAAAGAATGCCATATGAATAAATATGAATATCATATATAAAGATTGTCATATACAAGAGTCTATAAACCCACACGCCACAAGTTGGCTAGTTGGGCATCTACTCTAACAATCTCCCACTTGCCCTAAAGCCAACTACTCATCAGACGCAGTCCCATTGTTTCGCGATGTTTTTCAAACAACGGTCCTGGCAAGGGCTTCGTAAGTGGATCAGCAACGTTGTCCGCAGAGGCGACTCTCTCAACTGCTATGTCAACTCTAGCCACAATATCCCGGATTATGTGGTATTTCCTCAGTATGTGTTTGGATCTTTGGTGAGACTTAGGCTCCTTTGCTTGCGCAACGACACCCGTGTTGTCGCAGTACACCGGGACTGGACCAACTCCATCAGGGATGACGCCCAACTCTTGGACGAAATTCCTGATCCAAACGGCCTCCTTAGCAGCAGCTGATGCTGCAATGCACTCAGCCTCAGTGGTTGAATCCGCGATGGTGTCTTGCTTGGAACTCTTCCAAGAGACAGCACCACCATTGAGCATGAATACAAATCCAGAGGTTGATTTCGAATCATCCACGTCACACTGGAAGCTAGAATCAGTGTAGCCTTCCAGTTTCAGTACCATCCCCGTAGACCATGAACATATTCTTAGTCCCACCCCCATAGACCATGAACATATTCTTAGTCCCACCCCCATAGACCATGAACATATTCTTAGTCCCACCCCCATAGACCATGAACATATTCTTAGTCCCACCCCCATAGACCATGAACATATTCTTAGTCCCACCCCCATAGACCATGAACATATTCTTAGTCCCACCCCCATAGACCATGAACATATTCTTAGTCCCACCCCCATAGACCATGAACATATTCTTAGTCCTTCGTAAGTACTTAAGAATATCCTTCACAGCCTTCCAATGCAATT
>KV019266.1:86773-102102 GCA_001598015.1 Dorcoceras hygrometricum | reverse complement strand
CCTTATCCTCATTTTGACGGCCCAATCGACTAGGAACATGTTCAGAATACACAGTGACTATTAGATGTGTTTCATGATAGCCTTCATGCCCACTATCACATCTAACATACACTTTAGTGCATTCTAGGTCTTTACTCAACGCAATTGTTAATCATCATACAACAAAACTCGGGCGGCCTTATCCTTATTTTGACGGCCCAATCGACTAGGAACATGTTCAGAATACACAGTGACTATTAGATGTGTTTCATGATAGCCGTCATACCCACTATCACATCTAACATACACTTTAGTGCATTCTAGGTCTTTACTCAACGCAATTGTTAATCATCATACAACAAAATGAAAGTAAAGAATGCCATATGAATAAATGCGAATATCATATATAAAGATTGTCATATACAAGAGTCGATAAACCCACATGCCACAAGTTGGCTAGTTGGGCATCTACTCTAACACCAACGTCTGGATAGTTTGCTCAGATTGACCATCTGTCTAGAGGTGATACGCTGTACTCATAGCCAATCTGGTGCCCAAATATGCTTGAAAATTCTTCCAAAACCTGGAAGTAAACCTTGGATCTCGGTCTGAGATGATCGAAACAGGAACACCGTGAAGTCTAACCACGAAATCAACGTACAGTTTCGCCATTTTCTTCCAAGAAAAGGTCATACCGTAGGGAATAAAATGTGCAGACTTAGACAATCGTTCGATAACTACCCAAATAGCATCGCATCCTCTGCTGGAACGAGGCAGATGCGTCACGAAATCCATAGCTATGTGCTCCCAATTCCATTGGGGCACTTTCAAACTCTGCAACAGACCACCAGGTCTCATCCTCTCGGCCTTTACCATCGATAGTTCAAACATCAAGCAACGAATCCAGCACGCCGCTCTTTAGGCCAGCCCACCAGATGTGCGGCTTCAACGCATGGTACATCTTCCGTGCACCAGGATGAACACTATGTCTGCTGTAGTGCGCTTCCCGAAGGATCGCCTCCTTCAAATCAATGAGGTTAGGCACAACCAGCCTGCCACAAAACCTCAAGCAACCATCAGAAGAAACAGAATAATCCTCAAGTTCTCCAGCCCTGACCTTTAACTTCAACTCGTGGATGGAATGATCAGTCCTTTGAGCTGCTCGAATACTTGAAACAATTTGTGGCTCCACTTGAAAAGAAGAAACCACAACGCAATCATCAGCCGGATAGAATCTCCAACCAGTAGTATTAAGATGCTCCTGATCCTTAGAGATATACAACGAAGCAAGCATCTCACTAGCCTTCCTGCTCAAGGCATCAGCCACTACGTTCGACTTCCCAGGCTTATACTTGATCTCGCAATCAAAGTCCTTCTGCAGCTCCATCCAACGACGCTGTCTCATATTCAAATCGGGCTGCGAAAACAGATACTGCAAATTTTTGTGGTCCGAGTACACCACAAATTGCTCGCCATACAGGTAATGACGCTAGATCTTCAATGCAAAGACCACGGCTGCAAGCTCCAAATCATGGACTGGATAATGAGTCTCATGTGGTTTCAACTGCCGCGAGGCATACGCAATGACTCGACCATTCTGCATCAAAACACAACCCAATCCATTGAGCAAGGTGTCAGAACAAACAACGAAACCACCTGATCCGGACGGCAGAGCCAACACAGGTGCAGTAGTCAGTTTCTCCTTGAGCAATTGAAACGCATTCTCACATTGCTCAGTCCATACAAACTGTTTGTCCTTATGTGTCAATTGAGTCATCGGCTTTGCTATGCTAGAAAATCCTTCAATGAAACGACGATAATAGCTAGCCAGACCCAAGAAACTGCTAATCTCTGACACATTCCTGGGATGCTCCCAGTTCAGAACAGCATCAACCTTATTGGGATCCATAGAAATCCCCTAGGCTAAAATAACATGCCCCAAGAATTCGACGCGATCCAGCCAAAACTCGCACTTGGAGAATTTAGCATACAACTGCTGGTCTCTCAACGTCTGAAGGACAATTTTCAAATGCTTCTTATGCTCCAAATGAGTCTTAGAATATACCAAGATGTCGTCAATAAACACTATCATGAACTGATCTATGAACTCTTTGAAAATCAGGTTCATCAGATCCATAAAGACTGCAGGCGCGTTGGTCAACCGAAACGGCATAACCAAGAACTCAAAGTGTCCATACCTCATACGAAAAGCAGCCTTTGCGACATCTTGATCTCTTACTCTCAGCTGATGGTACCCGGAACGCAAGTCAATCTTCGAATACACCGCAGAACCTTGCAACTGATCAAACAGATCATCGATCCTGGGTAACAGGTACTTGTTCTTAACAGTCGCTTTATTCAACTGACTGAAATCAATGCACATCCGCATTGAGCCATCCTTCTTCTTCACAAACAAAATGGGCGCTCCCCACGGCGACATACTAGGTCGAATAAAACCTTTCTCCAGGAAATCGTCCAACTGCACCTTGAGTTCTCTGAACTCCGCAGGCGCCAAACGATACGGGGCACGAGAAATCAGAGTTGTGCCAGGCACCAGCTCAATGCTGAAGTCAATCTCCCGTCTCGGAGGAAAACCAGGAATCTCCTCTGGGAACACATCGGGAAAATGTCGCACCACGGGAACGTCTCTAAGCTGCACACGAGAAGAAGAAGACGCATCCAAAGCGTAGATCATGAAGCCAGCATTACCTAAGGACAACAAACTGAACATCTCCATCGCTGAGACTAACGGGATCTTCGATCGAGAATCTTGGCCGTAGAAGTCCCACTCCTCGCCAGACAAAGGCCTAAAACGAACAATCCCATGGAAACAATCCACGGATGCCCTATAGTTGGACAACACGTCCATCCCAACGATACAATCGAAATCCCACAACATCAGACGAATCAAATTTGCCAAAAACTCATGCTCACCGAACCGCAACACGCCATCTAACAAAACCTCCTGGGAAAACAGGCTCACACCGCCAGGGGTAGAAACAGAAACAGCATACCGCAAAGGGATGGTACACAGACCATGCTCAATAACAAACGAATCAGAGACAAAAGAATGCGATGCACCGGTGTCAAACAACACACGCACAGGAAAATCGAAAACAAGAAAAGTACCTGCGATCACCCTGCTCGATGTCTCCTCGGCCTGCTCCCTAGTCATGACGTTGGCCTGAGCATGCTGAGGTCCAGAATAGAACGGCTGAGATGACTGTCCGAATCACGACGGACCAGGCTGCTGGAACGGCCTGAACGGAGTCCCACCAATCCTGGGCTGTTGAAACTGAGGGGGAAGACCCCTAGACTGTCCTCCATGACCCTGAGATGGGGCTGCGGCTTGCTGTGATCCCACTGACGGACACACCCTAGCAAAATACCCATACTGACCGTAAATGTTGCAGGAGCCCTGCACACCGACACACTGGGTAGAAGGATGCTTGCCACCACAAAAACCACAGAACTCAGCCCGAGAACCACTGCTACTCGAGCTACCTGAACCAGACGATCCAGACTTCTTATTGAACTGTTGACCGTGGGGTCGGAAGCTCTGACGGCCAGACTGTTGTGCCACCTGGGGCTGCTGCTGCTGCTGGGGCTGATGGGCTGACTGGGAGGACTGCGAAGACTGCGCTCCCTGACCAGCAGGACGACCACCCTGCGCTACCAACTGCCTACGAGCACGACGACTCCTTAAACCCACCTCAATATCAATAGCATTATCAACTGCTTCAGCATAGGTCTTGGGTTTGCTTGTCAGCACCATCTGATACAGTTCCTCATTCAAACCCTCTAAGAATATGGTCCTCTTGGCCCTCTCCCGGCCAGAAACGTGAGGGACGTAGGCCAACAAAGAAGAAAACTTCCGAGCGTACTCACGAACAGACATCGAGCCCTGCTCCAGATGATCAAACTCCCGCTCACGGGCATTCACATAAGACTCAGGAACATACTCCTGCCTAAAAGTCTCGCAAAAGCTGTCCCAAGTAATCCCAACGCCGGTATCCAACAAACTACTAGAAGCACCTCGCCACCAGCGCTCTGCACCCTTCCTAAGCTGGAAGGTCACCAAACTCAAACGAAGCTCATTGTCATACTGGACACGATAAAAAAGACCAGTAATGTTCCTAAGCCACGAATCTGCATCCTCGCTCGACTCGTCGCCATTGAAGACCTGAGGGTTCATCCTCTGAAACCTCGCTATCACAACGTCCATCCTCTCCACAGGGGTAGGCAAGTCACCAACTTCCTCCTCCTCATCGTGTCTACTACGAGTACGACTAGGAGCACTACGCCGATCCTCGTTATATCCTGCCGATTCCTCAAACTGCCCCCTACCTCTACCAGACGTCTAGGCGGCATCTACGAACACAATCAACAGGATAAGGCAACAGTGAATAGATACAACATAGATATCACAACAATAAGCATCACATAAACACATAAGTCAAGCACATCAACACACGACACTGTGCCTAGACTCAAGTGTGATCAAAGAAATCGAGCTTATCCCAGATTAAGCTATGATTAAAAAATGTCAGGCCTCATGCTCACAACAGAGTAAAATCACATAAAACAAGCGGAAGCTACTGAAAATCGGGTAAAATTTTTGCTTTTGCCCTGACGGTTTAAAATAATATAATAAAAAATACAACCATACTCAAAATAGATATCTCAGTTTAACAAAACCTCCAAAAAGGCTACAAGCCCACGACAACGGTACAACATAAACATGTATCAGATACCTGGTAACAACCACAACCGAATTTCACAAGATACAACAAAAGCACAGGGCATCCCCTGGCTAACTGTACTGATACATATATATATGCTATACGCTACTGGGATACTCTAACCACCTCCTGGGGCGCCACTAGCTGGGTCAGCACCACGACCAGCTGGATAACCTGAACAACAAAACAGGCAAGGAAAACAAACCAAGCCCTAGAGGGACATGGGTTCAAACCCCAGTACGGAGAGCAACTATAAAACAGCAGTCAACAGCAAGAATAAAATGCAGATGCTATGCATGAGACCAGGAACAACAACCGGAGGCTACAACCAAGAAGGGAGCCAAACTCAATTCACAGCTCAACAAAATCTGCAACAACAGTGGCCACGGGGTGTGTTCAAAGTGTGGTAATGATCCACTCGCCTTGAAACCACACCCGAATACCAGATGCATCAAACAGCTCGACCTGCTGTTGCCTAACCTATGAACTGTGGTAGTTAACCACTCGATGCATAGGGGCTAACAAACCCAGCGGGGAGATGAGAGTGCGGTATCGCCGCTCGCCCTCGCATCCTGGTAAGAAAACAGAGCAACAACAACGAAACAATGGCTGCAATAGCTGGAATAGAATGGCATGCGTGTATGCAACATGCTGGAAAATCAATAAGCATAAATCATATGCACAACAGCAATTGTACACGACTATAATTCACAGCTATTACATAAAACAGCAACCTCACAAGGCAACTAAACACGGCAGCCACAACCAACCAGCAACTACAAATTATCCAAGCCATGAACACGCTGATTTTACAAGCTCCAATCTGTACCTTAATTCTGATTTACCTAATCAGATTCCTCGGAACGTAGCAAGTCACGGCCTGCACAAAATCTGCCAAAATACATGGAGCACAGATTTTAGGAAAATGCTATTACAACTCACGGCCATCACACAACAACTCACGGCCAGAATCTATACACTAAAGCCAGCGCTCAATCCTACCCATACAACTTAACAGGAAGCTCAATTCAAGGCTAAGAACAAGATTTCAACAACTAAAACTAACGGCTACCTGAACAGCGAAATACACGCACGAAAACAGCAACTTCGTTCTTTTGCTCCAGCCAACGAAAGCCTCCAAAATCGGTATGGAATGAAAGAGGTTGACGAGAGGAGTCCAACGCTACCTGAAACGTGACAAACGGTGGCCAGAATCGACGGGAATTCGCCGAAGAAGCTCACGGTGAACAGTAACCCGAGGGTTAGAAGCGAAGAACGAAGTTGGGAGAAAGTTTGCTAAGTATGGAATCTGTTTCAATAATTGAAGGCCAATGCTTCCAATATATACACACGAGAAGTCTGAATAAAACGTTCACCGACACAATCAGCCGACGCTAAATATATATCCAAATCAGCAGCTGGATAAACCAACAGCTGGTCACTAAAAATTGCCAACAGCTGAACGACCCAACGGCTGATCAAACATCGTGCGAAATCTTGCGACAGCTGATGCCTAATGAAAACCAACAGCTGGTTAAGGAGCTCTACCCCAAAATGACTTCGCACCAAAACCACCGGAGAAATCTGATCTCTAAAACCACACGCGAGAGCTGAAAACCAAAAGCGTTAAAAGCTGGAGAAATAGCGCTAACTCTAAAACGACGTCGCACAGCTCGGTGAAATCTGAAATACAAAGCGCTAAAAGTTTCTCTAAATCAGATCCTAGCGCTAACGCAATACCAGATCTCTCCTAAACGACGACGTACAAGCGTCTATGATTAAAAACGCGCTGCGCAAACTTCTATACACAAGCGTAACAGATCTCAGCTACTTCGCGACATCCAGATCTCACGAAAACGACGGCGTATTGATCTCGCTCGCTACAAAACGCGCTGCAACACCAAACGTCCAGATTTCACAAAATCCGAACAGATTTCTCACGAAACGAACACATTTCACCAACAATTCAGATTTCTCGCAAAACCAGATTTTGAACTCGAAAATGTCAAAATTTCCAGAATTGTTCTAAATTTGATTTATGACCCGAAAATGCAAACGAAACCTTCAATAAGAATTCCGAACACCCAGAATTCCTCAAAAACCAATTAATCCAACAATTAATCTTTATTGCAATTTCAGGTCTCACACTAGTTGAAGGCGAAAGCTGATGTCAGTTTTGAGAGGAATTTTGCCTTAGTATAAGCAGAGAACTGAATTGCTTTGAACAGCCGTGATTCGAGGATTTATATATACCTAGTGCTGCCCAACACTTAGCGTATTTTGGACCCGATATTTCTCATCGTTTTCTCCAGTAAACCCCCGATAGTTACTGTTCATTCGAACCCTTCTCCGGTATATTGCCGTCGATTTCTGCCGTTGTTTGGAGCGAGATTGGTGGTGCTGAGCTCGTCTTGAGTAACTCTTTCGATTGCTACCAGTTGTGAAGTTTGAGTCGCCGCTGGAGAGGGAACGCGAAGTTCAGTGTTGCTCGAACGTTTTCGCAAGCTAGACCCGAGAGTTATTCAGCTCTCTTGAGCTTTTGGGTAAGTGATTTTGAGTTTAGTTCTGGCTGTTAGAAGCTGCTTTGCTAGGTAGAACCAGATATGAGTTCTGACGGTAGGTATTAAGCTTGAGAAATTCAGCTGTGAACTAAGAGATGAGATTCCTTAACAGATTGAGCTCCAAGGAAGTCCCTGCTGAGTTGGGCGTGACCAGCAAGGTAGCACGTTTAGCAGGCTGAAGTTTTCGTGCCTGGTGAGATCTGTTGAGGTAGCGTACTGAGAATTAAAGGTACGAGTTGAGCTTTTGTTAACAGCTTAGACATAGCGTGCTAGTATTTGAGGCATGAAATATGTGCTATGTGATTTCTATGTTTACGTGAACCGCTTGATTGAATTGTTATGTTCTGTTTACGTAATTTATGTGTGAGACCCGAAAGCTGATAAGATTAATTGAGTTAATTAATCGGGTTTTGTTGAGATCAGCTTTGCGTTGATGTGCTTGGAGAAGCTATCGGGTTCAGTGTCTTTATAACAGCTTCGGTTAGTTGAGTTCTTTAGAAAATCTGTTCAGTAGCAAATGTTGGGTCATCGCTGAATGTTGGCACTCAGTAGTGGTGGCGTCAGCAGTAGTGGTTGTATTCAGCAGTGGTAGCAAGATCCGTTGTCGCTGAGCAGTAGAGAGCACGCTAGCATGTTTCAGCAGTGAGTAGTTCTGCGTCGTCATTTGGATTAGTTGGAACGACAAAATTTTGGATTAGCCAAGAAGACTCAGCTGTGAGTTGCGTTAGCGTCAGCTGTGTGAGAGATGTGTTGTAGCGTTGCTAACAGATGTTGGTTAGTGTTAAGCTGTGAGTAGCGGGTGATGTGTCCAGTTGCGACAGTAGTTCTCTGCGAAGTCGTTGAGTTAGTAGAGATCTGTTTTGGCTTAGAGAGAGATCTGTTGCAAGATCTGTTTGCGAGCGGGAATACCAGTTGCGATAGATTAAGTGTGGTGGATACTGTTCTTTCAGCTGTGAGCAGCTTTGGCTTATAAGAGAGGACTTGGTCTTCGAATTGAGCATCCAGTTTCCATACTTAGAATATTTCCTGATAGTTGATGATCTCCGTCGCGATACCCTAGCTACTGTTTATCGAACCTTATCTTCTTCAATTGCCGACGGTAGACAGCTCCGACGAGAGCAAGAGTGGTAGCGTTGGACTCCTCTTGCTGAGACGCTTCGTTTGGATATCGTTTTCGATCGTTTGCTTGAAGCTGGTGAGGTGTGCGAAGACATCTCCCTTGTGTAGTCTGTTATCATATGCGTCGGATTTCGCTCCTAGCATTTTGGGGTAGGTTCAGATCCTGCCTTTAAGCTTGTTAGAGATTTCTGTGGTGTTTGATGAGGTAGGATAGCGCTTGGCAGGCCTCGTGCTCACAACAGAGTAAAATCTGTGGTGGATACTGTTCTTTCAGCTGTGAGCAGCTTTGGCTTATAAGAGAGGACTTGGTCTTCGAATTGAGCATCCAGTTTCCATACTTAGAATATTTCCTGATAGTTGATGATCTCCGTCGCGATACCCTAGCTACTGTTTATCGAACCTTATCTTCTTCAATTGCCGACGGTAGACAGCTCCGACGAGAGCAAGAGTGGTAGTGTTGGACTCCTCTTGCTGAGACGCTTCGTTTGGATATCGTTTTCGATCGTTTGCTTGAAGCTGGTGAGGTGTGCGAAGACATCTCCCTTGTGTAGTCTGTTATCATAAGCGTCGGATTTCGCTCCTAGCATTTTGGGGTAGGTTCAGATCCTGCCTTTAAGCTTGTTAGAGATTTCTGTGGTGTTTGATGAGGTAGGATAGCGCTTGGCAGGCCTCGTGCTCACAATAGAGTAAAATCACACAAACACAAGCGGAAGCTACTAAAAAGCGGGTAAAATTTTTTTTCTTTTTGCTTGACGGTTTAAAACGATATAATTTAAAAATAGTACGATACTCAAAGTAATCCCAGTTTAACAACCAACCAACAAAACAAAGGCTACAAGCCCACAACAACCAATACAGCATAACATGTATCAGACACCTGGTAACAACCACAACCAAATATACAAGACTACAACAAAAGCACTGGCATCCCCTGGCTAACAATACCGATACATATAAATATGCTATATGCTACTGGGATACTCTAACCACCTCCTGGGGCACCTCTAGCTGGGTCAGCTCCACGACCAGCTGGATAACCTGAACAACAAAACAGGCAAGGAAAACAACCAAGCGCCAGAGGGACATGAGGTCAAACCCCAGTACGGAGAGCAACTGAAACAGCTAAAGAAAAGCATAAGATAAAATGCAGATGCTATGCATGAGACACAGAACGAACGCTGAAGGCTACAACCAGAAAGGGAGCCAAGGAACTCAAACATAGCTCCACAAGATCTGCAAGAAACGGTGGCCACAGGGTGTGTTCAAAGTGTGGTAATGAGCCACTCGCCTTGACACTACACACGAATACCAGATGCATCAAACAACTCAACCTTCCGTTGCCTCGCCCATGAACTGTGGTAGTTAACCACTCGGCGCATGGTGGCTAACAAACCCAGCAGGGAGATGAGAGTGCGGTATCGCCGCTATCCCTCGCATCCTGGTAAGAAAACAACAGCACAAGACACAAGGCACAAACTGCCAAGATACAAGGCACGAAAGAGATGAAATATGCGTGAACCATGCTTGTATGAAAACATAGAAAATCTGCTAGCATAAAAATAATGCACAGCAAGCACTAAACAACAATGTTCACGGCAATTCCAATTCAGCGATGCACATCAGCCATCACATTAAATCCCACGCTAAACCAAGCTGGATTTCAATCTCAAGATCCGTACCTCAATTTCTGATTTACCCAAATCAGATTCCTCAAAGGAACGTAGCAAGTCACGGCCTGCACAAAATCTTCCAAAATACACGGAGCACAGATTTTAGGAAAATGCTAACACAACTCATGGCCATCACACAATTTCTCACGGCTGGAAATTTGATCACTCAAACCAGCAACTAATCTCAACCATACAACTTAACAGGAAGCTTAATTCAAGGCTAGGAACAAGATTCCAAAGCTAAATCGAAAGGATACCTGCACCCACGTAACGCACGAATGAAAGCAGCAACTTCGTGCTTTTACTTCAGCCAACGACAACCTCCAAAATTGGCATGAGATGAAAGAGCTCGTCAAGAGGAGTCCAACGCTACCTCAAACGTGACAAACGGTGGGTGGAATCGAAGGGAATTCGCCGGAAAAGCTCACGGTGAACAGTAACCCGAGGGTTAGAAGCGAAGAACGAAGTTGGGAGAAAATTTGCTAAGTATGGGATCTGCATCTCAAATCGAAGACCATGTCTTCCTATAAATACACACGTGAAAGCTGGTTAAAAAGTCTACCGACAAAACCAGACGATGCACTACTAAAATCCCAACCAACAGTCACAAAACAAACCAACGGCTGGTCGCTGCTTACGACTGGTCCTCAAACACAAAAGTTGATGTCTTACAGAAGCAGTAGCTGGTCGCTAACCCAACGTCTGGATTGCCTAACAACCAAAAGCTGGTACCAGACGTCGCGTTTCAAAACCACGGAGAAATCTGATCTCTAAAACGTTAAACGCTACAACACTAAAATCTGGAAATAGCGCCAACACTAAAACAACGTCGCGCAGCACCATGGTGAAGTCTGGAACATTAAACATAAACGCTGGAATCTGGTCACTCGAACGCTAACTCACAAAACAGATCTCTCCCTCAAGCGTTCACCAAAACGATGTCGTTGCAACTTATCTAAAGGACATCGTTTCATCCTCAACACAAGAACATGTGGGCAGATCTCAAAATCAGATCCTAGCGCTAACGCAATAAGATCTCTCCTAAACGACGACGTACTAGCGTCTACGATAAAAACGCGCCGTGCGGACTTCTATATACAAGCGCAACAGATCTCAGCTACTCGTGACATCCAGATCTCACGAAACGACGGCGTATTGAACCTCTTGCTACAAAACGCGCCGCAATATCAAACGTCCAGATTTATCAAATCCGAACAGATTTCACCAACAATTCAGATTTCTCGCAAAACCAGCTTTCAAACTCGAAAATTCCAAAATTTCCAGAATTGTTCTAAATGTGATTTCTGACCCGAAAATGCAAATGAAACCTCCAAAAAGAATTCCGAACACCCATAATTCCTCAAAAACCGATTAATCCAACAATTAATCTTTTATTAATTTCAAGTCTCACATTTCTCCCCCACTAAAAAGGATTTCGTCCCCGAAATCAAACAACAATTCTGAATTACAACACCAAAATTTGCCTAACACATGGCCAAGAGTTCAAGATAACTGAGCAAGCTAATAACAACAACTAGGAAAGAATTACAACCAAAGCTACAACTACTGGGAATCTAGCACAACGGCTACACAAACAGATGCGGCCACTCGCGCTGCATCTTTTCTTCCAGCTCCCACGTAGCTTCTTCCCTGCCATGCTTGCTCCATTGCACCATCACCAACGGAATGGTCTTATTTCTCAATTGTTTCTCTTTTCTGCCTTGGATCTGCAAGGGATATTCCTGATAGCTCAACGTCTGATCTAGCTCAACCTCGTCAGATCTAAGCACATGAGACGGATCTGGCTTGTACTTCCTCAACATGGAAACATGGAAGACATCATGCAGAGAAGATAATTCCAGAGGCAACAACAGCCGACACGCTAACGGGCCAATCCTCTCAACGATCTCATACGGTCCGACGTAACGAGGGGCTAACTTTCCCTTGTGTCCAAAGCGCATGATACTGCGACATGGAGAAACTTTGAGAAATACCTGATCACCAACCTGAAACTCTAGATGTCGACGTCTCTTATTCGCATAACTGGCTTGGCGATCCTGGGAAGCTTTCATCCACTGTCGAATTAGATCAACATGATCCTTCATTTGCTGCACAAAGTCCGGGGTAGATAGCTGCTTCTCCCCCACTACTTCCCAACATACTGGCGATCTGCACTTCCTACCATACAAAGCCTCAAACGGTGCCATGCCAATCGTCACTTGATAGCTGTTATTATAGGAAAACTCCACCAAAGACTACGCGTCTTGCCAGCTACCTCCGAAATCCAACACAACAGCTCGTAACATATCCTCCAACGTCTGGATAGTTCGCTCAGATTGAACATCTGTCTGGGGGTGATACGCGGTACTCATAGCCAATCTGGTACCCAAAGCTGCTTGCAAGCTCATCCAAAACCTGGAAGTAAACATTGGATCTCGGTCGGAAACGATCGAAACAGGCACACCGTGAAGTCTAACCACAAAATCGACATACATTCTCGCCATTTTCTTCAGAAAAAAGGTCATACCGTAGGGAATAAAATGTGTATACTTCGACAATCGGTCGATAACCACCCAAATAGCATCACATCCTCTGCTGGAACGAGGCAGATGCGTCACGAAATCCATCGCTATGTGCTCCCAATTCCATTGGGGCACTTCCAAACTCTGCAACAGACCACCAGGTCTCATCCTTTCTGCCTTAACCATCTGATAGTTCAAACATCGAGCAACGAATCCAGCAACGTCGCTCTTTAGGCCAGCCCACCAGACGGCTTCAACGCATGGTACATCTTCCGTGCACCAGGATGAACACTATGTCTGCTGCAGTGCGCTTCCCAAAGGATCTCCTCCTTCAAATCAATGAGGTTAGGCACAACTAGCCTGCCACAAAACCTCAAGAAACCATCAGAAGAAACATAATAATCCTCAAGTTCTCCAGCCCTGACCTTTAACTTCAACTCGTGGATGGAAGGATCAGTCCTTTGAGCTGCTCGAATACTTGAAACAATTTGTGGCTCCACTTGAAAAGAGAAACCACAACGCAATCATCAGCCGGGATGGTACATCTTCCGTGCACCAGGATGAACACTATGTCTGCTGCAGTGCGCTTCCCAAAGGATCTCCTCCTTCAAATCAATGAGGTTAGGCACAACTAGCCTGCCACAAAACCTCAAGAAACCATCAGAAGAAACATAATAATCCTCAAGTTCTCCAGCCCTGACCTTTAACTTCAACTCGTGGATGGAAGGATCAGTCCTTTGAGCTGCTCGAATACTTGAAACAATTTGTGGCTCCACTTGAAAAGAAGAAACCACAACGCAATCATCAGCCGGATAGAATCTCCAACCAGTAGTATTAAGATGCACCTGATCCTTAGAGATATACAACGAAGCAAGCATCTCACTAGCCTTCTTGCTCAAGGCATCGGCCACTACGTTCGACTTCCCAGGCTTATACTTGATCTCGCAATCAAAGTCCTTCAGCAGCTCCATCCAACGACACTGTCTCATATTCAAATCGGGCTGCGAAAACAGACTGCAAACTTTTGTGGTCCGAGTACACCACAAATTGCTCGCCATACAGGTAATGACGCCAGATCTTCAACGCAAAGACCACGGCTGCAAGCTCCAAATCATGGACTGGATAACGAGTATCATGCGGTTTCAACTGACCGCGAGGCATACGCAATGACTTGACCATTCTGCATCAAAACACAACCCAATCCATTGAGAAAGGTGTCAGAACAAACAACGAAACCACCTGATCCGGACGGCAGAGCCATCACAGGTGCAGTAGTCAGTTTCTCCTTGAGCAATTGAAACGCATTCTAACATTGCTCAGTCCATACAAACCGTTTGTCCTTCTGTGTCAATTGAGTCATCGGCTTTGCTATGCTAGAAAATCCTTCAATGAAACGAAGATAATAGCCAGCCAGACCCAAGAAACTGCGAATCTCTGGCACATTCCTGGGATGCTCCCAGTTCAGAACAGCATCAACCTTATTGGGATCCACAAAAATCCCCTAGGCTAAAATAACATGCCCCAAGAATTCGACGCGATCCAGCCAAAACTCACACTTGGAGAATTTAGCATACAGCTGCTGGTCTCTCAACGTCTGAAGGACAATTCTCAAGTGCTCCTTATGCTCTAAAGGAGTCTTAGAATACCAAGATGTCATCGTTGAACACTATCACGAACTGATCTATGAATTCTCTGAAGATCCGGTTCATCAGATCCATAAATACAGCAGGCGCGTTGGTCAACCCAAACGGCATAACCAGGAACTCAAAGTGTCCGTACCTCGTACGAAAAGCAGTCTTTGCGACATCTTGATCTCTTACTCTCAGCTGATGGTACCCGGAACGCAAGTCAATCTTCGAATACACACAGAACCTTGCAACTGATCAAACACATCGTCGATCCTGGGTAACGGGTACTTGTTCTTAACAGTCGCTTTATTCAACTGGCGAATATAAATGCACATCCGCATTGAGCCATCCTTCTTCTTCACAAACAAAATGGGCGCTCCGCATGACGACATACTAGGTCGAATAAAACCTTTCTCCAGCAAATCGTCCAACTGCACCTTGAGTTCTCTCAACTCCGTAGGCGCCAAACGATACGGGGCACGAGAAATCGGAGTTGTTCCAGGCACCAGCTCTATGCTGAAGTCAATCTCCCGCCTCGGAGGAAAACCAGGAATCCCCTCCGGGAGCACATCGGGAAAAATTCGCACCACGGGAACGTCGCTAAGCTGCCAAGAGAATAAGAAGATGCATCCAAAGCGTAGATCATGAAGCCAGCATTCCCTAAGTACAACAGACTGAACATCTCCAATGCTGAGACTAACAGGATCTTCGATCGAGAATCCTGGCCGTAGAAGTCCCAATTCTCGCCAGACAAAGGCCTAAAACGAACAATCCCATGGAAGCAATCCACGGAGGCCCTATAATTGGACAACACGTCCATCCCAATGATACCATCGAAATCCCACAACATCAGACGGATCAGATTCGCCACCAACACATGCTCCCCAAATCTCAAAACGCCATCTAACAAAAACTCCTGGGAAAACAGGCTCACACCTCCAGGGGTAGAAACAGAAACAGTATCGCGCAAAGGGATGGTACACAGACCATGCTCAATAACAAACGAATCAGAAATGAAAGAATACGATGCACCGGTTTCAAACAACACATGCGCAGGAAAATAAAAAACAAGACAAGTACCTGCGATCACCCTGCTCGGCGTCTCCTC
>KV019266.1:71033-84384 GCA_001598015.1 Dorcoceras hygrometricum | reverse complement strand
AAAAACAAGACAAGTACCTGCGATCACCCTGCTCGGCGTCTCCTCGGCCTGCTCCCTAGTCATGACGTTGGCTTGAGCATGCTGAGGACAAAATAGAACGACTGAGACGACTGTCTGAATCACGACGAACCAGGCTGCTGGAACGGCCTGAACGGAGTCTCACCAATCCTGGGTGGCTGAAACTGAGGCGCAGGAAAATAAAAAACAAGACAAGTACCTGCGATCACCCTGCTCGGCGTCTCCTCGGCCTGCTCCCTAGTCATGACGTTGGCCTGAGCATGCTGATGCCAAAATAGAACGACTGAGACGACTGTCTGAATCACAACGAACCAGGCTTCTGGAATGGCCTGAACGGAGTCTCACCAATCCTGGGTGGCTGAAACTGAGGGGAACGACCCCTAGACTGTCCTCCATGACCCTGAGATGGGGCTGCGGCTTTCTGCGATCCCACAGACGGACACACCCTAGCAAAATGCCCATAATGACCACAAAGATTGCAGGAGACCTGCACACCGACACACTGGGTAGAAGGATTCTTGCCACAACAAAAACCACAGAACTCAGCCCGAGAACCACTGCTACTCGAGCTACCTGAACCAGACAAATCAGAACCATACTTCTTCTTGAACTGTTGACCGCGGGGTCGAAACCTCTGACGGCCAGACTGCTGTGCCACCTGTGGCTGCTGCTGCTAGGGCTGATGGGCTGACTGGGAGGACTGCGAAGACTGTGCTCCATGACCAGCAGGACGACCACCCTGTGCTACCTGCTTTCTACGAGCACGAAGACTCCTCAAACCCTCCTCAATATCAATAGCACTATCAACTGCTTCAGCATAAGTCTTTGGGTTTCTTGTCAGAACCATATGATACAGTTCCTCATTCAAACCCTCTAAGAATCTGGTCCTCTTGGCCCTCTCCCGGCCAGAAACATGTGGAACATAAGCCAACAAAGAAGAAAACTTCCTATCATACTCCCGAACAGACATCGAGCCCTGCTCCAGATGATCAAATTCCAGCTCACGGGCATTCACATAAGACTCAGGAACAAACTCCTGCCTAAAATTCTTGCAAAAACTGTCCCAAGTAATCCCAATGCCGGTCTCCAACAAAGTACTAGAAGCACCTCGCCACCAGCGCTCTGCACCCGTTCTAAGCTAAAGGGTAACCAAACTCAACCGAAGCTCGTTGTCATACTGGACACGATCGAATAGACCAGTGATGTTCTGAAGCCACAAATCTGCATCCTCGCTCGACTCGTCGCCATTGAAGACCTGAGGATCCATCCTCTGTAACCTCGCTATCACAACGTCCATCCTCTCCACAGGGGTAGGCAAGTCACCAACTTCCTCCTCCTCATTGTGTCTACTACGAGTACGACTAGGAGCACTACGTCGATCCTCGTTATATCCTGCCGATTCCTCAAACTGCCCCTACCTCTACCACGACGTCTAGGCGGCATCTATGAATACACTCAACAGGATAAGCAACACAGAACGAGAACAACATAGATATCACAACAATAAGCAGCATGGAATCATATAGGTCAAGCACATGCAACACACGACACTGTGCCTAGACTCAAGTGTGATCAAAGAAATAGAGCTTATCCCAGCTTAAGCTCTGATACCAAAAATATCAGGCCTCGTGCTCACAATAGAGTAAAATCACACAAACACAAGAGGAAGCTACTAAAAAGCGGGTAAAATTTTTGCTTTTGGCCTGACGGTTTAAAACGATATAATTTAAAATTAGTACGATACTCAAAGTAATCCCATTTTAACAACCAACCAACAAAACAAAGGCTACAAGCCCACAACAACCAATACAGCATAACATGTATCAGACACATGGTAACAACCACAACGGAATATACCAGACTACAACAAAAGCACAGGGCATCCCCTGGCTAACAATACTGATACATATAAATATGTTATATGCTACTGGGATACTCTAACCACCTCCTGGGACACCTCTAGCTGGGTCAGCTCCACGACCAGCTGGATAACCTGAACAAAAAAACAGGCAAGGAAAACAACCAAGCCCCAGAGGGACATGGGGTAAAACCCCAGTACGGAGAACAACTGAAACAGCTAAAGAAAAGCATAAGATAAAATGCAGATGCTATGCATGTGACACAGAATGAACGCTGAAGGCTACAACCGGAAAGGTAGCCAAGGAACTCAAACATAGCTCCACAAGATCTGCAACAAATGGTGGCCACAGGGTGTGTTCAAAGTGTGGTAATGAGCCACTCGCCTTGACACTACACCCTAATACCAGATGCATCAAACAACTCAACCTGCCATTGCCTCTCCCATGAACTGTGGTAGTTAACCACTCGGCAAATGGTGTCTAACAAACCCAGCAGGGAGATGAGAGTACGGTATCGCCGCTCGCCCTCGCATCCTGGTAAGAAACAACAGACAATACACAAGGCACAAACTTCCAAGATACAAGGCACGAAAGAGCTGAAATATGCGTGAACCATGCTTGTATGCAAACATAGAAAATCAGCTAGCATAAACATAATGCACAACAAGCACTACACAACAATGTTCACGGCAATTCCAATTCAGCGATGCACATCAGCCATCACATTAAATCCCACACTAAACCAAGCTGGATTTCAAGCTCAAGATCCATACCTCTAATTCTGATTTACCCAAATCAGATTCCTCAAAGTGACGTAGCAAGTCACGACCTGCACAAAATCTGCCAAAATACATGGAGCACAGATTTTAGGAAAATGCTATCACAACTCACGGCCATCACACAATTTCTCATGGTTGGAAATTTGATCACTCAAACCAGCAACTAATCTCAACCATAAAACATAACAAGAAGCTTAATTCAAAGCTAGGAACAAGATTCCAAAGCTAAATCGAAAGGCTACCTGCACCCACGAAACACACGAATGAAAGCAGGAACTTCTTGATTTTGCTCCAGCCAACGACAGCCTCAAAAATTTGTATGAGATGAAAGAGCTCGTCAAGAGGAGTCCAACTCTACCTCAAACGTGACAAACAGTGGCCGGAATCGATGGGAATTCGCTGGAGAAGCTCACGGTGAACAGTAACCCAAGGGTTAGAAGCGAAGAACTAAGTTGGGAGAAAATTTGCTAAGTATGGGATCTGCATCTCAAATCGAAGACCAAGTCTTCCTATAAATACACACGTGAAAGCTGGTTAAAAAGTCCACCGACAAAACAAGACGATGCACTACTAAAATCCCAACCAGCAGTCACAAAACAAACCAACGGCTGGTCGCTACTTACGACTGGTCCTCAAACCCAAAAGCTGATGTCTTTCACTAGCAGCAGCTGGTCGCTAACCCAACGTCTAGATTTCCTAACAACCAAAAGCTGGTAACAGACGTCGCGTTCCAAAACCACGGAGAAATCTGATCTCTAAAACGTTAAACGCTACAACACTCAAATATGAACATCAAAACGCTAAAGCTGGAAATAGCGCTAAAGCTAAAACGACGTCGCGCAGCACCATGATGAAGTCTGGAACATTAAACACAAACGTTGGAATCTGGTCACTCGAACGCTAACTCACAAAACAGATCTCTCCCTCAAGCGTTCACCAAAACGGCGTAGTTGCAACTTATCTAAACGACAGTGTTTCATCCTCAACACAAGAACATGCGGGCGGATCTCAAAATCAGATCCTAGCGCTAGCACAATACCAAATCTCTCCTAAACGACGACGTACTAGCGTCTACAATAAAAACGCGCCGTGCGGACTTCTATATACAAGCGCAACAGATCTCAGCTACTCGCGACATCCAGATCTCACGAAACGACGGCGTATTGAACCTCTTGCTACAAAACACGCCGCAACATCAAACGTCCAGATTTCTCAAATCCGAACAGATTTCACCAACAATTCAGATTTCTCGCAAAACCAGCTTTCAAACTTGAAAATTCCAAAATTTCCAGAATTGTTCTAAATGTGATTTCTGACCCGAAAATGCAAATGAAACCTCAAAAAGAATTCCGAACACCCATAATTCCTCAAAAACCGATTAATCCAACAATTAATCTTTTATTTATTTCAGGTCTCACAGCGCTGGTCGAGTTGTAGCTCCCAGCTGTTGCTTTTCTGTGCTTCAGTCTTTGAGTAGTTGCTTGTGTTGCCGTTGAGCAGGTGGTGGATCTACGTCTATGTGGCAATCTGCTTGTAGTAATTGTTGCCCAAAGATTGAGGTACGGATGTGAGCTTGTTTACAGCTTAGGATTGAGCATGGATTATATTCTTGGCTCTATGTGTGCTCTGTGCTATTATCGTTTGTGCATTGTATTGATATCAACTGTTGCATTTGCATACACGCATTATCCTGTTGAGCTTTGTTTTGCTAGCTGTGCCTGTTCTGTCGATTGTAGAATACTAGGTGTTGTATTCGAGGACGAGCGGGTAGTTCTCGTATACCTCGTAGGCGAGCGGGTAACTCCCGTACCTCATTCTCCCTGCTGGGTTTAATAGCTGCTATGAGCGGAGTGGGTAGCTCCCACATCTCATCAGTGAGCAAAAGCAGGTGGAGCTGGTTGTAAGCATCTGGTATGGTGTACTGGAGATGAGTGGGTAGCTCCCATGTGCTCAGTATACCCGTGGCCACGAACTGATTGTCTTTCCTTTGATCAGATCTTGCTGTTGAGCTGTTGTTGTGATCCTTTGGATCCCTACTTTCGGTTGTAGCCTTGATCCCTTGCATAGAATTTGCATATTTATCTGTTGCTTTCCTTATGCTATTTGTATTGCTCTCCGTACTGGGTTTTGACCCCGATGTCCCTCTGGGGCTTGTGTATTGTTTCCTTTCTGTGTTTTCAGGTTTCCCAGGTTTCTCTGCTGGTTGTGGCTTTGACCCAGCTGGAGGTGCCCCAGGAGGTGGATAGAGTGTCCTAGTTAGCGTATAGCATATATGTACTAGTACTGTTAGCCGGGGAATGCCCTGTCTTGTGGGATTGTGTTATCCGTTGTAGTACTGGTATTTGTATTTGTTTAAATGCTGTACTATTGTACTGAGTGTTTGTAAAATACTGGGATTACTTTGAGTATTGTGTATTTTAAATTATATGTTTTAAACCGTCAGGCATAAAGCGAAAATTTTAAGCCACTTTTTGTATGCTTCCGCTATAGTTGCATGGTTTAACTCTGAGTAGAGCACGAGGCCTGATATGTTGAAATCAGATTTGAATTTTATGGAATTCATGCATACATATTGAGCCTTTGATCGATTGAGAACCTGAGATGCATACATATTGAGCCTTGATCGATTGAGAACCTGAGATAGAGCCACGTTGTGACCGGCAGACAGATGTGTCGTGCCTAAAAGGTACAACGCTATCATCGGAGTGGTGACCAACTGATCAGTTGTGTCTGAAAATGAACAAGTTGTGATGGCTGGCGGGCCTGAAGATCACGGATCGATGATTTCCTCGGTTGATACACTGTGCGGGTATAGAGGCTCGATTGAGATTACTGATCGATTGAGAACCTGAGATAGAGCCACGTTGTGACCGGCAGACAGATGTGTCGTGCCTAAAAGGTACAACGCTATCATCGGAGTGGTGACCAACTGATCAGTTGTGTCTGAAAATGAACAAGTTGTGATGGCTGGCGGGCCTGAAGATCACGGACCGATGATTTCCTCGGTTGATACACTGTGCGGGTATAGAGGCTCGATTGAGATTACTGCCAGCTGATTAGCAGGCCTTGATGACCGATGTTCTTTGACAGCCACATGCATTCATGACTTAGAATACTGCATGTTTATGATTTGCTGTTATATTAGTGCTCATTCGTACTGAGGCTTGACCTCGTATTCTTTTCCTACTTTTGTGTTGTTTGGGTCTGCGTTGCCCATTTGCAGGATTTTCAGGTAACCAAGCTGAACAGACTGGAACCCCAGCTGGTCGATCCCCATTTCCTTGAGTCCCAGTTATTATTTTATTATGTATTGATCCAGGGGATGCCCTGAGGTTATATGTATTCTGGGGGATCGTTGTTGATTTGATATTTTTTTACCTGTTGTTGTATGAGTTTGGATTTAAATCGTATTTTGATTATGACTATTTTGAAGATATGAATTGGTTCAGGCCCAACTATATTTCGAAAATTTTTAGCCCTATTTTATGCTTCCGCGTTTATGTGCTTAATTGTGCTATTAATTATTGTCCTTAGCACCGGGCCTGCCAGCTAAGTTTTGTCATCACCAAAAAATGGGAAACTGTTAAGATAATATTTATAAGTTTTGGTGATAACAAAATAAGACTAAGAACTTATCTTAAGTTTTTACAGAGGATTTCAGATTTCGTGACGTCATACAAGTGTATTGAGGATTTCAGATTTCGTGACGTCATGCTATTAAGTTGCTGTTTCTAAGATTCGAGAGTTCTGAGTTGCGTTGACATCTATGTTGACTTTTCGGGAAGTATCCAGAACTGAGCAGAGTTAAGTATTCAGAGATTCAGAATTCTGTTATTGGGTTGATGCTTTTGAATCAGATTTGGTTATTCGGATCAGTTGAACATTCGGGTCAGTTAATTCTGATATCGTGACAGTTGTTCAGACTTGTGGTCTTTCAGACTTGACTACAGTAAGAGATCTGGTGTTAGAGCAAAGTTTATTCAAACTTGATTCAGAAGAGTTAGTAACAAATTACGTTATCGACCCAGTGGTATTATTCAGATTTGAGAGTATAAACATATTCCACCCTAGTTACTTCAGATCTCAGTATTTCAGAAGTGGTTACAGAATGCTCAGTGAGTATAACAGATTCGAGGGCGATTCAGAATTGAGTACAGTACTTTTGCAGATTCTCTAAGCATTCAGATTTGATAAAATTCCAAGCATACTCAAGTGTGAGCTTCGATTCTCTTCAGAAGTTATCAAAGAATTATTTAAAGAGAATCAACAGTCAAAGTTTATATCGTATAAAAGGCTGGAATTAAGGAGAAAAGATCAGAGCTATTTTGGGTAAAATTGCACAGTGCACGGAATGCTTGATACGATGATTACCCTCTTTGGCATATAAGTCAATTTAGCCCTGACGAGTGCAGTTTACCTTTTGCATGGCATTAATGGAGCATTAAATACTATGATACGATAAAGATATGCAAAAGAGCTTATCACTACTGGCTACATTTAATGACCGTTGAAGACAAAGAGTATAAAAGGCTGAAGAATTCAAATGAATAAGCCTCATGCGTCTTCTGCTTCTTCCGCTACCTTCTGCTCTCTACGTTATCAGTGTTTCAAAAACCTCTCAAATACTCACTGGAACAATTCATTGCAAATATATTCCAAGTCCAGTATTACAATTCGAAGAAAATTCAAGTTTATCCTTCATAGTTCTTAACCTTCGAGTTATCTTCTGGTTTACATTTGTAAAATGTTCTTGTTGATAAAATAACAAGAAGATCTACAGTAATCAATACCATTGTATCTCATTGTAATATTTATCTTTGAGTCTGTAAAAGACTTGCTGTGTGAAGCAGTCTTAAATTCACATTGACTGTATTAAGCAGTCGTATCTACTTGTAGTTGAAGTTGCTAGGAGTTCATCTTGAGCGAGGCTCGGTGACTGGGTGTAGACAGAAGTTGTGTGCATCAAATTTATTCTAGTGGAACCTTCCTGAAAAGGAAGAAGGGGAGACGTAGGATTTGATATCCGAACTTCCATAAACAAACTCTGAACCTTGCACTTTTACTTTACAGTATCGCATTTACATTTACACTGTTCACTGGTTGATCGACTTCTTTCCGCACATTTATTGTTAGTCAAGAAATCAGATTTCAAACTGAGATACCTCAGATCTGAGTTAAGCAAGGCGCTTGTAAATTTACTTTTAAAGGTTTCGAAACTTTAAAATACTAAGAGTTCATTCAACCCCCCCCCCCCCTTCTGAACTCTTAAGTTCCTGAACTCTTAAGTCTGTTTTCGATCCATATCGATCCTATCAGGGAGAGCTGGCATTCTTTCTAGGCTTACAAGTAAGACAGCTTGAGAATGGAATATTCATAAATCAAGCTAAGTATACGAAGGAACTGCTGAAAAAGTTTGGAATGGAAAATAGTTCAGCAGCAGCTACCCCGATGAGTGCTTCAATCAAACTTGACAAAGATGAAGCTGGAACTACAATTGAGGTATCTTTATATCGTGGTATTATTGGCTCACTGCTTTACTTGACTGCTAGCAGACCAGATATCATGTTTGTTGTCTGTATGTGTGCTAGATTCCAAGCTGAGCCTAAACAATCTCATTATATTGCAGTTAAATGGACCTTAAAATATCTTAAAGGAACTTCCAATGTGGGTCTTTGGTATCCAAAGACTCCAGTCTTAAACTAATTGGTTATAGTGATGCAGATTATTCAGGTTGTAGAATTGATAGGCGAAGCACAAGTGGTACTTGTAAATTTTTGGGAGATCGGCTGATTTCTTGGTTTAGTAAGAAGCAGACATCGATTGCTACTTCCACAGCTGAAGCAGAGTACTAGCAGCTGGAAGCTGCTGTGCTCAGATCTTATGGATTCAATATCAGCTTAGAGATTACGGCATTAATGCTTCTGAAGCTCCTATTTTCTGTGACAATACCAGTGCAAAAGACATTACTCAGAATCCTGTGTTGCATTCCAGAACAAAGCACATGGATATAAGGCACCATTTCATATGAGATCACGTGGTTAAAAAGACGTCCGGCTGGATTATGTGTCAACAGATCAGCAAGTTGCTGATATTTTCACAAAACCTCTATCACACTAATTTTTGTATTTTTGAAATATCCTTGGTCTCTTAGAATTGACCCAATCTATTTTTGTGCAAGACATTGCAGGTTGTACAGCTTTAGTGAACTTCAGCTTTGGGACCTCAATTCAGGGGGAACCTCAGTTTTGGTGAACTTCAGTTTTGGGAAAGTCTCAGTTTTAGGGGGAACAACATATCAGAGTTAATAAGTGCTGATTCAGCTGAATACGTGTGATCTGAATCTATTCATCTTACGCGTATATACAGCTGATACTTATATATGTGATCTGATCTGAAAGTAGAACAACATATCAGAGTTAATAAGTGCTGATTCAGCTGAATACGTGTGATCTGAATCTATTCATCTTACGCGTATATACAGCTGATACTTATATATGTGATCTGATCTGAAAGTACCCCAGCTGAGAAATTAAAAGATCAACGGTTGTGATTTATTTAAAAAGGCGGTTCACTTTCAATCTTAACCGTACGGTTAAAATCAAACATCTTTTCAAATTCTGATCGCGCCATCGGATGATTTTCATCATACGAAATGTCACATCTACACTGTTTATCGTACCGTTTCGTATTCCTCTTATATGTCTTTTTAACTCTTTCTAACATTTACCTTGCAAAATACTCTCGTGCTTTCAGTGTTCTTTCTTTGCAGATTATCACATTCCTCGGCGTATCATTTTTTCCTTCGGTCTATCAACTGAAATTGGCTCTTTCACTCATCCATAATGCCCTGCAGATCAAATTTGACTCAGTTTTGAGTATATCTGATGAAGGTATGGTCTCCATGTTTAAAGCCCTTGAGTCATCCGGACTCCATGGATTTTTGGGATGTTCAGCGGCTATCTATGAAAAGGATTTGGTGACCTTCTTTGGAAATGCCACTGTCAGAGGGAATACATTGGTAAGCTCAGTTAAGGGGGTGTCAGTGAACATCTCGGAATAACAGTTTGCTGGAATTTTTGACCTACCAACAGAAGGGCTGACGTCAGTGAATGATTTGCCTGCCAATCTGATCAACGAAATGAGGAGAGATTTCTCTGAGAGTGGAGAACTGATCAAAGCTTGTAAAAAGAAGGAGATGAAGGTAGAGTTTAGACTGTTGAACGATATACTGGCTAAGGATATTACAACCAAGGCTGGTTCATTCGATGCAGTAACCCGGGAAAGGTTTCTGATTATGACGGCGATCAACTACGAAATAAAGATCAACTAGAGAAGATTCCTATTTTATATTCTGAAGGAAATGGTGACTCCCTCCTCGAAGAAAGCCCGAGGGTTTGCAGTTCAACTCAGTCTTCTACTAGAGGGAGTTCCAAGTCTGACATTGGGAGAATCGAAGGCTCACCCACCTATGAATATTCTTACTGTTAAGTCTTTCGGCACCTACATCGCAAAGAACAAATCTGTTCCGGCAACATCTGAAGAGGTGAAGGAGAATTCAGTGGTGTAGAAGGGTGTTACGGCGACAGCAAAGAGGATACCAGCTCCCGCTACTGAACCGGTTGCCAAGAAGAAGAGAACCACTGTTGGGAGAGCTGATTCAACAGTGAAGGATCTTTCTATAGTACTTGTGGTACAAGAGGATGTGCCACTTTCTATGGTATCAGCTGGGAGCCCCACAGTCCAAATAAACAAAGCTCCCAAACGAAAACTGATTTTGCAGGAGCAGACAGAAGAGGAGGATACTGACTCTGAGGACACGGTACCCTTGAGCAAGGTACTAAAGCCTACTGAGACATCAGTCTGCTGAAGAATCAATAACTGTTGATTAAATTTTGAAGCAAATTCCTGAAGATATGCTTCTTCCATCTATCTAAGCTGAGGAGCCTTCACGGATTTTGTTCAGTCACGGAGTAGAATCCAGGGAAGTGGATTGGTACAAGGCCACCCTTCCAAATATTGACCCTGCTGCCAGGGGGAAGGTGCCCCTTGTGGAGGAAATAAAAGGACATACGGCCAAGGAGATATTTGCTTTGATTTATGCAGACGTGGATTTTCTTATACAGCTTAGAGATGCAGTTATAGAAGATATAGATACATTCTTTAATTGTTTCAACATTCGTAGCTTATCAGAAATGAAGTCCGTTTCAGATTTAGCAGCAAAAGAAGAGCAGCTGCTGAAATGGGCCAAGACTGATTCTTTACAGACAGCAGTACAGAGAAGAAAGTATATTACAGCCAAATATAGAGAGATGTTGCTTCGAAAATTTTTGGAAGCCAGGCACCAAAATTTTGTATCAGGCACGCCCATTTCAGAAATTGATCTTCAAGTTTTAGATTTGCTGTCAGAATCTCACCGCATTGCACTGATAAATCTTCTAAAGCAACTGAGGCTACACAAACTAAAGTGGACACGACAGTCAATCTCAATTTTTTTTGGAGGAGCTGATGTACAAAGCAGAGGAATTCATTCGCAGTTTTATCCAAGCATTTTGTCTACTAGCTGGGTAAGGTCCTTAATCTCTATTGATGGTTCTTGGACAGTTGTACATGGTGCAAATCCTAACCCTGCGAGGTTAGCTTTGCCAAATATTTCAATACAGAAGAAGCAGCTATCACAAAGGCTGTTCATGGATGCTCTTTCCCCTATCTGTGTTTTCATTATTCCAGTCCAAGAATACAGTTCTCATAGAACTTATCCCACAATTTTTCATAGGAACTGGGCTGAAGTTTGTACAGACGTTATTCAGTTTTCTATTTTCGGCCATCTACAACCAGTGGTCTCAACGTCAATAAGTGTACATATATAGTTGCAATAAATACAGCTTTTAGTACAGATACAGTTCCTACAAGAGTTTTTGATGCAGTTCAACATGGTCAGAGTGCTGAACGTTTTGTTGATTTCTTTGAACAGTTAAGCTCAGAAAGTTCAACTTCTTCCAGTGATTCCTATATTCACTTTTCAGATGATCTTCCTCAGTTTGACATGCCAAGTGTCATTTTTCCTCCTACCAACTTTACAGAATCCACTGCACAGCTGCGTGCATCTATTGATCATATTCAATTTGAGCAGGTGTAGACTCGGGAAATTGTAGACGATCTCAAAGCTAAACTTACAAAGAAGATTACAGGACTTGAGAGAGTTTTTGATGCAGTTCAACATGGTCAGAGTGCTGAACGTTTTGTTGATTTCTTTGAACAGTTAAGCTCAGAAAGTTCAACTTCTTCCAGTGATTCCTATATTCACTTTTCAGATGATCTTCCTCAGTTTGACATGCCAAGTGTCATTTTTCCTCCTACCAACTTTACAGAATCCACTGCACAGCTGCGTGCATCTATTGATCATATTCAATTTGAGCAGGTGTAGACTCGGGAAATTGTAGACGATCTCAAAGCTAAACTTACAAAGAAGATTACAGGACTTGAGATCGCTCTTGCACAATCTACCTCACGATAGGAAATGGTCTTTAGGGCTATAATAAATGACGTCCGACGGGAGGTACAAATTCAAAAGGCTGTTTGACTCAAGAATTGACCGCATTCTGTTTGGAAACCCAGGAGGGCCTTACTACTCTTCGTGCCCAACATTCATAAATCATTGCCTATATCAATCGAGGGCATGATGACAAAAATGGGGAAGATAGTAGTAATGGTCCGCAGCCTGAAGATAAAAGCAGACCTGGAGGTAGTGGAAGCAGAAGTGAACCATATACGAGAGGAGGTGTGTTAGTCCCCGTGCTAAGTACTCAATATAATAGCACAATTAAGCACATAATCACGGAAGCATAAAATAGGACTTAAAAATTTTTCGAAATCAAATGGGCCTGAACTCAAAACATACATTCAAACTATTCATAATCAAAATAAGAGTTAACTCAAACTCCAACAAACAGATAACAACAATATTCAATTCAAAATACAGATCCCCAAATACAATAAAACACAGGGCATCCCCCGGTTTAATACATATCATAAATAAACTGGGACTCAAGAAAACGGGGATCGACCAGCTGAACCTCCACTCTGTCCAGCTTGGTTTCCTGAAGATCCTGCAAATGGGTAACACAGACACAAACTTAACAAAGCAGGAAAACAAATACGAGGTCAAGACTCAGTACGAATAGCTCTAAATAAGCAGCAACTCATAAACATGCAGTATCTAAAGTCATTAGATGCATGAGGCTGTCAAAAGAAATCGGATATCAAGACCAGTAAATCAACTGGCAATAAAATCTGTCGAGCCTCTATACCACGCATAGCAAGTCACCCGGTGAAAATCATCGGTCCGTGATATTCAAGGCCCGTCAGCCCATCACAGCTCGATAGTAGATGCTCGAATCCGGCAGTCACCACTCCGATGATAGCGTTGGACTATTCAGGCACAACACATCAGTTGGCCAGTCACAACGTGGCTCTAATCTTGGGTCATCAATAAATCAATCTGGCTCAAGATGTATGCATGAATGCCAAGAAATTCATATCTGATTTCACATGCATAACATATGTAAAACAGCACATACAAATCAGTAATTTAGGCAGTTCACATAATTCACAGATTCACATAAGTCAGACACAAGACTCAGATATTCGTAAGTTATGCTCGAAGCTGTTAAATCACGCTCAATCGTACCTTCAACA
>KV019266.1:43587-61605 GCA_001598015.1 Dorcoceras hygrometricum | reverse complement strand
TTGTCTCTCAGCTGCAACACCGCCAGCTTCAGTCTCTTCTCGGGAGCGTACTCCAGAGTATCAAACAACTCCTCCATCTGAGCTAACCAAGCCTCAGCCATCGCACCACCCTCTGCTGCAGAAAACGTCGGAGGGTTCGTCCGCTGAAACCTAGCTAGGACCAACTCCATCTCGCCTATCTGTCTAGTAACATCCTCAACCTGGTGAACATCATCATCACTACCTGCCCTAGACTCCTCCACAATACGTCTAGTCGTCCTACCTATTCCTCTTCTCGGCGGCATATATACAAATCTAGAGGTAACATCTCACAGCAGATATATCACATAGACAGATAAAAGATCACATAAGTCACAGAGTCAATCAAAATCAAATCAAAACTCTTTGCCTAGAGTCGAGTGTGATCAAAGGAAGTCGAGCTTATCCCAGTTTTAAGCTCTGATACCAAAAATGTCAGGCCCCTTGCTAATTACTCAAGATAATAGCACAATTAAGCACATAATCACGGAAGCATAAAATCGGGATTAAAAATTTTTCGAAATCACATGGGCCTGAACTCAAAACATACATTCAAACTATTCATAATCAAAATAAAGTTAACTCAAACTCCAACAAACAGGTAACAACAATATTCAATTCAAAATACAGATCCCCAAATACAATAAAACACAGGGCATCCCCCGATTTAATACATATCATAAATAAACTGGGACTCAAGAAAACGGGGATCGACCAGCTGAACCTCCACTCTGTCTAGCTTGGTTACCTGAAGATCCTGCAAATGGGTAACACAGACCCAAACAACACAAAGCAGGAAAACAAATACGAGGTCAAGCCTCATTACGAAGAGCTCAAAATAAGCAGCAACTCATAAACATGCAGTATCTAAAGTCATGAGATGCATGAGGCTGTCAAAAGAAATCGGATATCAAGACCAGTAAATCAACTGGCAATCAAATCTTTCGAGCCTCTATACCACGCACAGCAAGTCAGCCGGTGAAAATCATCGGTCCGTGATATTCAGGGCCCGTCAGCCCATTACAGCTCGGTAGTAGACGCTTGAATCCGGCAGTCACCACTCCGATGATAGCGTTGGACTATTCAGGCACAACACATCAGTTGGCCAGTCACAACGTGGCTCTAATCTCAGGTCATCAATCAATCAATCTGGCTCAAGATGTATGCATGAATGCCAATAAATTCATATCTGAATTCTACATGCATAACATATGTAAACAGCACATACAAATCAGTAATTCAGGCAGTTCACATAATTCACAGATTCCCATAAGCCAGACTCAAGACTCAAATACTCGCAGGTTATGCTCGAAGCTGTTAAGTCAAGCTCAATCGTACCTTCAACAACTGAATTCTACCTCAACAGATTCTCACAAAGGCATGGTACAAACACCAAAGCAAGCAGCTTCCTCCCGCTACCAAATTCACGGCAGGGACTCCCTGGAACTCAAATCTGTACCAGGTATCTAACAATCAGTTAAATTCGAACTCAACATCTAAATTTCTAAGGGCCAGTAGCATAATTCAACTACCAAATCCTACAGAGTACTTCTCAACTCTTAAACTTGTCAAGGAATCACTTACCCAAAATCGCAGAACACCCAAAGAACGCTCCGTCAGATTTCTCCAGAAATCTTCGCATACCAGCAGCTTCGCGTTCTAATTCACAAGTCGTTCTACAGCCTCTAATGGGTAACAATCGAAAGAGCAAGTCTCAAGGATTCCAGCGCCACCAAAATCGCTCAAATCATCGGCGGAGAACGGCGACAATCGATGGAAATTAAATCACGATGAACAGTGGCTAATCGAGGGTTGAAGATAGAGATAAGAAATATCGGGTTCAGAATAATTCTAAGTGTCGATCAACACTTATATATATATATATCTCAATTCACCAGCTGCTGCTCACCAAAATCAGCAGACATCGTAACAGCAGGTATTTTACGACTGGTATTCACATCCTCTATAACAAAACCAGCCGCAACAACCATTCGCAACATAATACCAAAAAAATACCAAAACGAAATCGTAGCAACTAAATAAAACGACGCCGCAACGCTACACCAGCTGACAACAGATTCCTCTAAATAACCATCGACTGGTTGCACTAAATCAATCAAACGACGACGTGTGAAGGCTCCCGCTAACTAAAGCTAAACGACGTTGCACAGGATACGTCATCATATCTGCCAACAGATACCTCGCGACTGGTACCAGGCGCAACGCCAAAAACGCAGCGTTTCTACTTAATCAAACGACGTCGCTTCTCATAAGCGACTGATTCTTCAAATCAACATCTGGTCACCCAGTCGCAACACCTTTCTCACAATGTAACTACTGATCAACGCTGTCAACAGAAGTCAATGCCCAAAATGTTGACCAACACGTGTCGCATCTCTCGCTAACTCTCGTGCTAAAAACACTACTACCAGCAGCAACCTCGTCTTACGCACACTTGCTGCCAGCAGATAACATTCCAAGCGCTGCGATTGGAAAACGAACGACGGCGTATTTTTCTTGTACAAAGCTCTTGTACTTAGCTGTTCTGATTTAAAATATAGCAAAGACTTGGAGCAATATATTTTTGTCTCTTTTTAAGTTGTAAGCTGCTAAATTTTGTCATCACCAAAAAGGGAAAATTTGTTAAGATAAAATTATAAGTTTTGATGATAACACAAACAATATAAAGAACTGAATATAAGACTATCAGGTTTGGACTATAAGTAATTGGGTTAAGGACTTAACCGATTAGGCGTCTCTTTCAATTCAGTTCAGAGGCTTATATAACTGATCAAATCAGAGCGTATCAGATCAGTTCAGAGGCTTATATAACAGATCATATCAGAGCGTATCAGATCAGTTCAGAGGCTTAGATCAGAGCATCTCAGATCAAGACAGAATCTATTCAGTTCAGCTCAGAGGCTTATTCTACAGATCAGAGGCTTCTAAGGAACAGAACATGTTTAGTAATCTTTTTGTTTGGTTTTTGAAGTTCAGATCTCAGCAGCAACGAAAGCTTATGCTATTCGTAGAAAGACATTTCAGATCAGACAAAGATATGTGTAAATAGAGAAAAAAGGAAAAATTCGTAAAGTAGAAAGATCTTGGAGCTTATATATACGAAACATCTTAGAGCTGATTTCAGCTCAGAGCCAAAACAGATTTCGGCTTAGAAACAGATTTCAGATCACAACTTCAGACCTTAATAGCTATTTGGTCTAGAGGATTCAACGATCAAGATTAAAGCATATAAAGCCTTTAAGACAAATTGGATTAAATATATTTAAGATCAGAGCCATTTAGACTATATTGTACAGAATGCATAGTTGGTACGGTCGATGTTTACCAATTCTGGCTATAAAGTCTACTAAGCTCTGACAACAGCAGACAAACCTCAACTCAGCATTAATGACGCACTTAATGCGCTGTACGATGAAGGTATTCAAATAATATTTGTGTCTACTGGCTCATTTAATGACCATTGAAGATGGATATCTATATATAACTGAAGTGGTTCAAGCAGAAGAGTTCTTCTTCCGATTTTACGACGTCCGACTTTGAAGCTCTCGATACTCGATCTCTAAACTCTCGGATAAAATCTTTCTAGTATCAATCTATTTGATATCCCATCTCTCAATCTCGAAGAACAGTCCTTGAAACTTTTCAGTTCTTAATCAGAAATTATCCTCCGAGATTTCCTTATGGTTTACATTAGCAAACTAATATTATTGTATAAAAAACCAGAAGTTTTACAAACTTTGTTAGTTTTGTATTCGTTGAAATATTAAGATCATAGTCTGTAAAGAACTTGCTATTTCAAGCAGTTCTAAAATACTTTTGTTTGTAATCAACAGAGGAGTCTTCCTTGTATTTGGTTGCTAGGAGTTCACTTTAAGTGAAGCTTAATTGAGTGGGTGCTTGCAGACGCTGTAACCATCAAAGTCTTCTACTGGAACCTTCCTGAAAAGGAAAAATGGGAGACGTAGGTTTAGAGTTCCGAACATCCAGAAACAAACTCTTGACTCTCTCTATTTAATTACTTGCATCGTTATTTTCTTACTGTTCACTGTTTAATCGGTTTATTTCTGCACTATATTGTTAAGGGAGAAAACAGATTAGATGAGAACCTCTAAGCTGGTCATTCAGTTTTGAGTTGAGCACAGGCTTGTAAAATTGTTTTAAAAGGCTTTGAAATAGAAAAATAAAAGGATTTCATTCAACCCCCCCCCCCTTCTGAACTCCTAGGCTTATTTTGTTTCTACTTTCGATCCTATTGATCCTATCACCTTGCCTTTGAGTGTAAACTTTTGCGACTAGTCGCGCCTTGTAGGTCAATATCTTACCATCATGCCCAAGTTTTCTCATGTATATCCATTTGCATCCAATAGGAACTATTCCATCGAGAGGATTCCGAAGAGTCCAAACTTGGTTCGAATGCATTAAGTAAATCTTCGATTGCAATGCTTCAAGCCACCAATTAGAATCAGCATCGGAAATCGCCTTCTTGAAGGTTCTTGGATCACATCCAACAGTTTCATCACTTTGATCATCTTCAATCAGAAAACTATATCTAACATGAGCCCTAGTAACCCTTTAAGATCTCCTAGGTGTATCCATATCAAGGATTGGCTCTTGAAGTGTGTGAGATCCACTTGGTACTTCAGTTTATTCTCGAACTTTTTCGAGTTCTACTATCTTTCCTTTTCTATCAAGTAGAAATTCCTTTCCAAAAATGTTGCATTTCTAGAAACAAACACTTTTATTTCATTGGGATAGTAGAAGCAGTATCCAATAGAATTTTTTGGATACCCAATGAAGTAGCATAAGATGGATCTATTATCCAGCTTATCCCAATATCCGCTTCACATAAGCAGGACATCCCCAAATCCTCAAGTACGACTGCTTGGGTGGCTTGTCCATCCATATCTCATATGAAGTTTTATCCACTTCTTTGGTGTGGACATTGTTGAACAACATTACCGCTTTTTCAAGCGCATAGCCCCAAAACGAGGTAGTAATCTCAGTGAAACTCATCATAGATCGAACCATGTCCATCAAGGTTCGATTACGACGCTCCGCTACACCATTGAGTTTTGGTGTGGCTGGTGGATACCACTGTAAGATAATCTCATTCTCCTTAAGATAGTTTTGAAATTTGGCACTCAAGTATTCTCCACCTCGATCGGATCGAAGTGTTTTAATACCTTTTCCTAGATGATTTTCTACTTCGGCGTTGAATTCATTGAACATTTCAAAGGATTCAGGCTTGTGCTTCATCAAATACAAGTACCCATACCTAGAGTAATCATTGGTAAAGGTGATGAAGTAGGTGTGACCGGACTTAGTACCAATGCTAAGCGGGCCACACACATCAGTATGGATCAAATCTAATAGGCCTTCAGCACGTTCAGTCTTGCCCGTGAAGGGCAATTTTGTCATTTTTCCTTGATACAGGATTCACAAGTTGCAGGAGTTTATATCAGACATATTAAACATGTCGCCTTACTTCGGCGTTGAATTCATTGAACATTTCAAAGGATTCAGACTTGTGCTTCATCAAATACAAGTACCCATACCTAGAGTAATCATTGGTAAAGGTGATGAAGTAGGTGTGACCGGACTTAGTACCAATGCTAAGCGGGCCACACACATCAGTATGGATCAAATCTAATAGGCCTTCAGTACGTTCAGTCTTGCCCGTGAAGGGCAATTTTGTCATTTTTCCTTGATACAGGATTCACAAGTTGCAGGAGTTTATATCAGACATATTAAACATGTCGCCTCTAATCAACTTGTCCATCCTATTTAAGGAATTATGACCTATCCTAGCATGCCAAAGTTGTGCCGAGTTCAGACTATCGTTTTTCCTTTTGATTGTTGTATGTTTTTCAACATCGTGAGTTGGAACTTCTCTCAATTTTAAGTTGTTCAGATCACTTTCGCGTTCCCCAATTCCAATTAAACATTCATTCTTGTAAATCTTGCAAATAAAATTAGCAAAATGACAAAAATATCCATCACTATCAAGTAAGTAATGTTCTTTATTTATTCTGGAAAAAATAAAACATTTTTCAAGAACAAATTATAATTCGAAGAAAGAAATAAATAGACATCTCCAATTCCTTCGGCCGCAACCCTTGCTCCGTTGCCAAGCCTCACGTGGGTCTCACCCTCCCTAAGACGTCGAATTCTTGTCATTACCTGCAAGTCATTGCAGATATGAGATGCACATCCGGATCAAGTATCCAAGAAGTCCAGTTAAGAGACATATTTATTTCAACGTATAATATACCTTTCGCATTTTGTAACTACTCGAGGTAATCCCGATAGTTCCTCCTCCAATGCCCAGGCTTGTGGCAGTGGTGGCAAACATCCTCAGATTTGTTCGGCTTTGGAGCCCTTGCCTTGGGATTCTTGGCTGGTGTTTCCTTCTTCGCAGGGGCAGAATGCTTCTTATCCTTGCGTTTGGGCCCTTTCTTCACAGAGGAAGAAGAGCTCAAAAGGAGGATGGGCTTGTCCTTCTTTATGGTCCCCTCAAACACGACAAGCATGTTTACCCATCTCTTCAATGGTGGCATCCAGCTTGTTCATGTTGAAGTTGACCACAAAGAGTTCGAACGCAGTAGGGAGGGAGAGGATAAGCAGATCCACAGGCAGCTCATGTGGAAGCATGATTTCAAGGCCCACTAGCTGCTCAATGAGCCCAATCATACGGACACCATGCTCGCAGACCGAAGTCCCCTCGCGCATGCGTCTCGTCATGAGCTCCTTGACAGTAGTGAACCTCTCCGTCCGAGAGTTCTCCCCATACAGCCCCTTGAGATGATGGTGTATGTCAGCAGCATACCCCGTCTTCTCGAATCATCGCTGCAATTCGTTGCACATTGATCCGATCATATAGCATCATGATTTAAGCTCGTCGTCCCACCATTTTTCCAGCTTTGCCAGCTTCTCAGGAATGACATTGTCATGGGCCTCCTTTGGAGGGATCCTCTCTATCGTGTAGAGAATTTTCTCCGAAGCAAACACAATCTTAAGATTGCGGAGCCAATCTTGATAGTTTTAGCCAGTGAACTTGTTTCTATCCAGTATAGCAGCAAGTGGATTTTTGATCGAGGACATAATTATTGCAGTTTATACTGAAAGAAAAAACAGACATGCATTACAGATTATTCATGAAAAATGCTAAGACATAAAACAAGGTCATTTAGTTTTATGAATTACCCTCTCACATTTTAACTATTTCACCACCCTTTAATGAAATCGAGAAACCTAGTTACCTTAGTGGGTACACAGAGTCCAATCAAGAAATCATGGTCCCGAATAATATCAACCAACCATGATCCTCAAAAGGTAGAGCCCAATTGCAACAGGTACAACCTCCATGTATTTACCTCACGTTCAGTAAGGGCCCAATAATATGACGCCGATTACTATCGCGTGTCAAAATGACCTATCAATGTTTAGTTGTAATGAAGGTCGCCATAATGTCCCCAATAATATGAGCCAACGTCATGGGAGTTCCATCCAACTCACAGCAAGTTTCAATGGCGTGCACAGCTTTCCAGCATACGGAACACCCCCAATAATATGAGTGGGGTTTTATATTTGGGTAGCATCGACGTACACCCATAGTTGATGGAAGGTAGAAAATTTTAAACAATATTTAAGTTCCCTTAGCTTCATGATCTTATCGCATAAACCTTTGTTTTATGAGCAATTTAGAAGCAATGGACTAACATTTTCTAAGAGTGCTTCCTGGTCATTGGAGGGGCTAAGGCCCACTTAAAAACCAACTTCCTAAGAAACGCAACGCCCCTCAGTGAGCACAGCCGGTACAAGCCATTTTTAGGTCGGTTTATGAAGGACTTTCTTAGATCACATTTTGTCACACAACCTCATAATTATCAATAAACTAAGTTCCTTCAATTTGATCATGAAACGTTAATCTTGATATAAATTTTAAATAAAATTAAAAATGAGGGATTTAAATTTTGAAATTTGGTTTCATTAATTTTAAAATTTAAAATTCGTGGATTCAACAGATATATATCACATATATAATAAGAATGATCGATAACCGAGAGTTATGCGATCTGTGGTTGCCAAGCACGGATGTAGGTCCAATCCTATGTGATATGCAGTATGCAAATGCAATCCTATTACATAAGTTTCCAAGTTTACATGTCTTCGATCTTCAATTCATTGATCATCATCTCCACCATCTTCAACAATATCTCCCACAAAGTCTAATATTATATTGAAATATCCATGACAAATAGGGATACATTTAAAGGGTTGGGAACGGGCCATAAACCAGGCTCACACTTTGATATGATTTCAATAATTTTAAAACCAAGAAATGTAAAACCTAGCATACACCTAACACATTGGACATGACCCTCGATCATCCCAAGCAACATTATCTATTCAATTAATCTAATTAATTGACATAAATAAAATAATTAAATAAAATTTGATTTTTATCCAACAAAATCATATTTTAAATATAAATCATATTTTATAAATAAAATCATACTTTATTATTTTAATTGCATCAAATAATTTTGGGCTTAAACCAATTTTAGGTCCAATATCTCAAAAATTTTTTCAAAAATAATTTTGGTCCAACCAAAAAACCCTATAACAAGTGTTAGGCCTCGTGCTAAACCACAAGGATTAACAGCACAATAAAGCACATAATCGCGGAAGCATAAAATAGGGCATAAAAATATAATTTTTTTTTTCAACTGATTGGGCCTGAACAATAAAACATTCATTCAAAATATTCATACTCAAAATAGGAGTTTAACTCAACACTCAAACAACAACAATCAACAACACAACACACGATCCCCAACATAACTAAAGGCACAGGACATCCCCTGGCTCAATATAAATATAAATACTACTGGGACTCAACTAAATGAGGATCGACCAGCTGAAGCTCCACTCTGTCCAGCCTGCTTACCTGAAGAACCTGCCAAAGCCAATACAAACCAAGGCAGCCCAAAACTGGGAAAATAAACGAGGTCAAAACTCAGTACGAAGAGCACAATAAAAGCATCAATCCTATCAGACAATGCAATATATCTATCTTGCAATGCATGAAAGGGATACCAAGAATCATCGGTAGGCAAATAGCACCATCCCCTGGCTCAATATAAATATAAATACTACTGGGACTCAACTAAATGAGGATCGACCAGCTGAAGCTCCACTCTGTCCAGCCTGCTTACCTGAAGAACCTGCCAAAGCCAATACAAACCAAGGCAGCCCAAAACTGGGAAAATAAACGAGGTCAAAACTCAGTACGAAGAGCACAATAAAAGCATCAATCCTATCAGACAATGCAATATATCTATCTTGCAATGCATGAAAGGGATACCAAGAATCATCGGTAGGCAAATAGCACAACGACTCAGCTGTGTAGATCTCATCAATCATCATCATCTTGTGATCTTCAGGTTCGACGACTCAGCCGACCATCATAAGGCAGTGTGGTATTCAGGCACAACGACTCAGCTGGCCACCATATCAAACAGCGTTGGACCTTTCAACTCAGCCGGCCGATCACAACGTGTAAAGGGATTCAGCTTCCAAAAGAATCAGGCTCAATATGTATGCGTGAATGCACAGCAGACTCATGCTTAATCAATGAATAACATCACACGCACATAACACAGATATGAGCACAAATCATTCAGCAGGCGATACAAACACAACAGCTAATACATGACAGAATATTCCCAAAGCTGATATCGAAACTGCTTAATATAGCTCAATTCGTACCTCAAACCTCAACAGATCTTACAACAAGAAGGGTGCAGCAACTAACTCAAGTCTACTGGCCATGCAGCTCCACGGCAACACAGCAGAAGCTATTACAAGCTCGAATCTGTTAAGATATCTCAAAATCAACTCAAATATGAACTCAAACAGCTTAGTTTCTAAAGCCTCGTAGCTCGCTCAGCTACCTCAACCCTACATAGCACTACTCAGCTCTCAAAAGAAGCTTAAATCGGTAAAGATCACTTACCCAAAGCTGTTAAAGAACAGACAAGCTACTGGTCCACAATCGCGAAGACCTACGAACTCTGCAACTACTTCGCGCTCCTCAAATCCGGCGATTCCAGTCTCCAGACTGGTATCAATCGAAAGCCCTAGAGAAGGCGAGCTCAGAGCTACCAATCTTGCTCCAAACGGCGGCGAAAAACAATGGAAATCGACGGAAATTGGGTTCGGGTGAACAGTAGAAATCAAGGGTTATCGGGGAAGAAGATAGGGAATACTTGGTTCGAAATACTCTAAGTGTCGATCAGCACTTACATTTAAATCCCCAGTCAAAGCTGCAACAGAAGTCATCACCGACTAATTCAGATCTCTCCCCAACTCATATCTTGGTACTAAACAGCTTTTGATGGTCCCAAAAATAGGATCAAAACAAGTACTGGAGTTCAGAAGGGGGGGGTTGAATGAACTCCTTCGATTTTAAGCTTTTCAAATTATTTTCAAAAGCGTTTTACACGCGCTGCTTATCTCAATTAAATGCAAATCTCTCGGCTAACTAAAAAGTGCGGAATGAAGCCGATTAATTTGTGAACAGTAAGCTATAAACTAAAAAGTGCGTAAATGTAAAGAGTAGGCTGTTTTACAACTCTATGTAATGTTTTCAAACGGGTTTTGAGAGCTCGTTTGTTACAGACTCAATGATGATATAACAATGAATACACGTAATTGAGACTGTAAATCCTCTGGTTTCTAAACAAAGAAACACGATTCAACACTATGAACCAGAGGATGACTTGAAGGTAAATCAATGAATAACAATGGTTGTGTTCTTCAAGTCTTTGAGCTTTTTGAAAATTCTTCAATAACGAATAGCTCGACAATTCAATTTGGCAGAGTTTTTGCAATAGCGAGAGCGAAGATTGTCTTCAAATCAAAACTGCTGGTATTTATAGTCTTCGCTCAACGGTCATTTTCATCTGTTAAGGAAACAAAATCCTTTTTGAAATTCTGATAATTCATAACCGTATTCTCTGCCCCACTACAAGGTAAATTGTACACTGTCAGAGCTAATTTGTCGATTTCCATATCTGTGCAATAACCATATAACAACCTCTGTAAATATGTACTATTTATCAAAAATAGTACCGACGTTGTCTCCTAAATTCCAAGCAATTTGTACGATTATGTTGATCCTTTCCAATTTGAGTAATTGATCGTATTTGAATTTCTTTATCGCTTGCGCCTGAAATTTCTTCATCTTCGAATAACATGTTGCGACTGGAGTATACTTGAGTGTGCAATGACTGGTTTTCTTTCAAAATCCACCGTCTGACTTTTTAGCGTTAACCCAAACGCTGTCGTTTCAACTTATCAAAACGACGTAGTTTTACGCTATACATCAATAAGCACTTCAACGTCTGGAATACTGCGTCTGGTATTTAAAACAACGACTGGATTCACAAATTACTGTAGCTCTCGACTGGTTCCAATACGGTGTCGCTTCAACTTATTAAAATGCTGTCGTTTTGCACACGCTACCATTTGAATTCTCGTGTCTGATCATATGATTCACTGTAGCTTGCGTCTGGTTATAAAAACACTGTAGCTTGCGTCTGGTTTAAAAACATTGTAGCTTGCGTCTGGTTCGATACCAAAGATTAATTCACTGTAGCCCTCGTCTGATTTACTGTAGCTGGCGACTGGAAAACCCAACAACTAAAATCCAAATATCGAAACCCTGTAAGATCATCGTCTGAGTAAACCTGTAGTCTGGATTCTCAAATAATGTTATCAACGTCTGAAAGATCCTGATTTAACTTGTCATTTTGTTATCACCAAAACCATAAATCCTAACAATTTCCCCCTTTTTGGTGATGACAAAACTTAGAAGCCGAGATAAATGAATAGGCAAAATAACTTGCACAACGACTGTTGAAAATAAATTTCATTAACTAAACAAAGTACAAAAGATTTGTACAAGTTCTATCCTAACTAATATCCTCTTCTCCTTTTATACGATCCACTTCTACTTAGCCTTCTTTCTCTTCTCTCTCTGTCTCTTTCTCTGTCAGCCCTCATCATTCTTTCCATAATATCTCGCTGTGCAGTGTCAATGTCTGTTTGTGAAATAATCTCTGTAGTTCTGATAACATTACCACTGCTTTCACCTTGGGTAACAGGAGTAGGTATAGGGCGGCGACTGCTGCTTCCTTCCCCCTTTTTGGCATCACCGCTACGAATGTAGTCGACGAGATCGCCAATCTAGGTGGATAGGCTGAGAAGATCCGCTGCCATTTTTTCTTGGAAATCTAATTGTTCACTCCTGATGGCAGCAACCTGCCCATCCAATAAAATAATTTTAGCATCAAGCGCATTGAACCTGTTCCTGACCGCCAGCGAATCTGTATCAGCAGTGACACCTTGGGCCATAACAGTTTTCCTCAATTCATTGAGACGAAGTATCTGACGATCATCTTGATTTTGTCCTTCTTGTCGAGCACTCTGGATTAGATTTTGGAAGTAGTCATTTTGGTGTCCCAGAGTGTTTTGAAGACCTCGTTCAATGGTATGGAGTCTAGATAAAATATCACTGTGAGCATTATCCATACGCTGAGAGAGAGAAGTTTTCAGATTATCCAGAAGAGGAGAAAGATCGGCAGTAGTAGCTGGAAACGTAGTCTGAACATTCACATTTTCTTCCAAGGGAATATCATCTCCATTAAGGTGCACTGGAGAATCAAAAGAATCGGTTTCTTGAAAATCGTAGAGGGAGAACGATACACTGTAGAACCCTCAGAAGAAACCAGGGCTACCTCGTCAATACCCTGTACAACAACTTCCTGTACCTCTGCTGAATCCAACTGTACAACGGAATCAACAAAACTGTTGTAATTTATATTCTGTCGAATAATACGACGAAAATGAATTGGTAGCGTCTCTAAAACCTCGACAACGGAACCGCGAACAACAAGATCCCTGCAAAAATTTACTGACCTAACTGGTCGTAGATTGCCAAGAAGAGAAAATTGAACAGCTTCCATACAGATCTCAGCCCAAAAAATACTAATATCCCTTGAAAGAGATGGCCTGGAATCAATGTCTTGGACTGGTTCAACAAAAACACAGAGTGGGGCAAGATCATCAAGGTAGGGCTGCGTCTGGAGTTTACTGGTGTGTTGATGGGTCTCCAGTAATCAACCCCTTCCAGGATAAGCCATGACCCATCCACCATGATTTCGCTCGTATCCAACACTTGGAAGTGATAGAGTGATGATTTGGAGGTATGAAGAAACCTCGATCAATGACAGGGCCCTCGAACAAACTAGAACTGGACGGCCGTGTCCACTCCAGCTGGTGCTCTCTCATGTTCCGCAATAGAACTTTCAAGGCAAAGAGGTGAGCAGAACCCAGTAGTTTCAATACTTTCAGATCAATCGCTGAAGTGGGCGTACCTGAGAAAAAATTCTTCCGCCTGGCCTCTATAAACTTGCGGAGAAGCAGTTCTCTGTATTTAGCAATGATGAGTCTCCGCCGCTGAATGGCAACAAAACTCGAGTCTGTCTCTGCCCACGAGAGAACCTGCCCTTCTTTGGCAAAAATGTCCTCCGATTGTAGAGTGGCCAATTTGCACAAACTGAAAGAACTCACAAAGATAGAAACATCCTCAATCATTTTTTCCCGTAACGCAATCAAGAACTCAATGTCAGCACAAATCAGAGAGAAAATTTCCCGGTCCGGATGCCACTGAACATCATCTTCAACTAAAATCCCCTTTCCTTTATCGGAAGCATCAATCTGCAGTAGACTAGCCTTGTATGCGTCAACTTCTACGAAACTCAATCCCTTGTCCAAACCTGATTGGAGTGACGGTTGGAGCAAGAGTAGAAGGAAGAGATGCATTGAAGGGTATACGGGCCTGATGCTCCTCAATGGATAATATCTCATCATCAGTCGTTCCTTCCACACAAAACTGTACCTGCTGGTCCCCACCAGCAGCACCAACATCAATGGTTTCTTCTTCTTCATCAATGTCACTGGGTTTGACAACTGGGCTATCATTTAGGAGCATTTCATCAAAAGCCCTATCGAACCAGGTTTCTGCCCTATCACTTTGTTTATCATCCTTATCACCAGAAATTGAATCCAACTGATTTAGAACTTGGTTAATAACAGTGTCTGGATCCTCGGTCGTACCCTCAACAACTGGTACCATAGCTGGTTGTTCCACAGACGCAGGAACTGGTGCATCAACTTCAATAGCATCCTCCAAAATAAACTTCCCCTTTCTCTTCTGAGATTTGCGTTTGGGCACAGAGAGTTGTTCCACTGATGCATCAGTAGTAGCTACAACAGTTTGAAGATGCACGGCCTCTTGAGCAATAACCACAGGTTTACCCTGTTAGAGTAGATGCGCAACTAGCCAACTTGTGGCGTGTGGGTTTTATAGACTCTTGTACAAACAGTCTTTATATATGATATTCGCATTTACTTGTATGACGTTCTTTACTTTCATTATGTGTGTAATGATTTACAATTGCGTTGAGTAAAGACCTAGAATGCACTAAAGCGTATGTTAGATGTGATAGTGGGTATGACGGCTATCATGAAACACATCTAATAGTCGCTGTGTATTCTGAACATGTTCCTAGTCGATTGGGCCGTCAAAATGAGGATAAGGCCGCCCGAGTTCGAGACTAGTATCTGTGATGCGAAGTACCATGTTTCATTGGTAGGGAACATTGTGATGTTCTGAGCATGCAGATAGATAGTGACCTGGTGATCTATCGAACTACCCTCGTTCGGACTTTCCAAGTGGTTACCATTTGTCGAGTGGATAAGTCCGAGGTCTGGTTGTACTGAATTAGTCCTCACGACTCGAAACGTCATTGAGACTCTACATGATAGGCGTCTCACTTTGACCCATTTGCCGACTCACTTGGGGTCACCAGGCGTCGGGATTGGGTGAGACCCCGATGCATGTAGGAGTCGATCCATCGTTGTCGAGGATTCACCGCTCGCAGACATGCGTGGATATCCTATGCTATCTGAGGGGATAATAGTGTATAAATGCAAGATCTGGTCACAAATAAGTATCGACTGTATATATGTAACATCTGAGTGTACAGAGGCAACATATTCAGATGACTTCACACTTAACAATCCAGATCTTGGTTCCCCCTGCGACTGGTACTTACCGCGACTGGTATATACGCGACTGGTATACATTGAGACTGGTATATTCGCGACTGGTATACATTGCGACTGGTATACTCTACGACTGATATACTCTGCGACTGGTATACTCTGCGACCGGTATACTCTCAACTCAAAATGCTTCCCTCAGCTGGTTGTCTACTGTTTCCCCTGAACACATGACTTGCAACTGGGTGAAGCGATGGCTAACAACATGTAAATGTTAGTGCCCAGAAAATCAAGGAAATTCAAGGAGACCTAAAACATTTCTAAAATAAGTAAAATTAGCGTCGGGCAGAGGTTTGGTGAAGATGTCAGCAACTTGTTGCTCCGTCGACACATACTCCAACCGGACGTCCTTCTTTAGCACCTGGTCTCTGATGAAATGATGCCTGATGTCGATGTGTTTGGTTCTCGAATGCAGCACAGGGTTCTGGGTAATGGCTATCGCACTTGTGTTGTCACAGAGAAAAGGAGCTTCGGAAGCATCAATGCCATTAACCTTTAATTGATGTTGAATCCAGAGGATTTGAGCGCAACAACTGCCAGCAGCAAGATATTCTGCTTCGGCTGTTGACGTGGCAATTGATGTTTGCTTCTTACTGGACCAGGAGATTAGTCGATCCCCAAAGAATTGACACGTTCCACTTGTGCTAATGCGATCAATCCTGCAACCTGCGTAATCTGCATCACTGTAACCTATTAGTTGAAAGCCTGAGTCTTTGGGATTCCAAAGACCCACGTTGGAAGTACCCTTTAAGTATTTTAATATTCGCTTTACAGCAATGTAATGCGATTGCTTTGGCTCTGCTTGGAATCTAGCACACATACAGACAGCAAACATGATGTCTGGTCTGCTCGCAGTGGTTCTCTTCTTCTTCATCACCGGTTCCTCCTCACCAGCACCAACTTGTCTCTTCTTAGACACAACCTTCTTTACATGGGTTTTCTTTACCCTTGGAGAGGCTGCAGATTCGTCCAATCCAACTTTTTCATTAATATGAACGAACCGGTGCACTGTTTTTGCATCAAGAATCCTTGATTTGGGAAACCCCTTTGATTCCCCTAACACCAATCCCTGCACATTCTGCAAAAGAACACCAATTTGTATTGCAAAACCCTTGGCCTGCCTAGAACCAGGCGTTACCATGGCCTTTAAAATACCGAACAAAAGACTGCCCCAATTTACTTTCACGTCAAACGTGATAGCCGTCATCAACAAGAATCTATCACGGGTTACCGCATCAAAGGACCCCGCTTTGACAAAGAGTGTCTTTTCCAGAATATCATGCAAAAGACGATATTCTATTTTCATCTCCTTCTTAAAACAAGAAACGCTGACCTGATCCTTAGATGCAGAAAATAAGCTTCGAGCATCAAAAATCTTATCCTTTGGAACATCATTCAAATCCGTCAATCCCTCAGTCGGTAAATCGAACGCTGTCGCAAACAAACTCTCAGAAATCTCAACAGTTGTGCCCCTGATGGTGCTGACCACCATTCCGTCTTCTCTAACTGAACCATTTGTGAAAAACTCTGTCAGTGCAGCTTCATAGAACACGGCGGGGCAACCCAAAAAGTTCCTTAACCCCGTCGCAATCAAAGTTTCAAACACTTGTGCTAAACCCGCATCGTCCATGTCAAAAACAAAATCAAAATCTATGTGATGGTTGTTGCTGATTAGGGATGATGCCATTGTCATCGAAAAGTGAGTGAAGAGAGAGTACGAGAATACGAGAGTACGAGAAAACAAATTTGCAAGGTAAGAGACAATGAACAGTTTACCGTAATATATATGGAATACGAAAAGTTACAAACTAGGGAACAGTGTAGATGTGACTTTTGGAATGATGACAAAGACACGTGTCAATCATCCAGTAACGAGTACTATTTATGAAATGATATAGAAAGATATTTTCCAAATATTTTAATCGTACAAAGTAAAAGATTTTTCAAAATAGTTTAATTGAACAAAATGTTTTCAAAGGATGTTTGTAAAATAAATATTTTAATAGTAGAGAATACGCGTCAAAAATATTAATTCACAACTGCTGCGTCTGGCCTTATAACCTCGCAGCTGGTTTTAATGTATCGCAAGGTAGGCAAGATCTGGTCACAAACAAGTATCGACTGTATGTATGAAACATCTGAGTGTCCAGACGCAACATATTCAGACGACGTCACACTTATCAATCCAGATCTTGGTTCCCCCTGCGACTGGTACTTACCGCGACTGGTATATACGCGACTGGTATACATTGAGACTGGTATATTCGCGACTGGTATACATTGCGACTGGTATACTCTACGACTGATATACTCTGCGACTGGTATACTCTGCGACTGGTATACTCTAAACTCAAAATGCTTCCCACAGCTGGTTGTCTACTGTTCCCCCTGAACACATGACTTGCAACTAGGTGAAGCGATGGCTAACAACATGTAAATGTTAGTGCCCAGAAAATCAAGGAAATTCAAGGAGACCTAAAACATTTCTAAAATAAGTAAAATTAGCGTCGGGCAGAGGTTTGGTGAAGATGTCAGCAACTTGTTGCTCCGTCGACACATACTCCAACCGGACGTCCTTCTTTAGCACGTGGTCTCTGATGAAATGATGCCTGATGTCGATGTGTTTGGTTCTCAACATTTCTAAAATAAGTAAAATTAGCGTCGGGCAGAGGTTTGGTGAAGATGTCAGCAACTTGTTGCTCCGTCGACACATACTCCAACCGGACGTCCTTCTTTAGCACGTGGTCTCTGATGAAATGATGCCTGATGTCGATGTGTTTGGTTCTC
>KV019266.1:0-11713 GCA_001598015.1 Dorcoceras hygrometricum | reverse complement strand
GATCATGGGGCGATGTTGCTAGACGCTTTACCATGATCCATTGGGCAAGTCCGGAATTGTGATTCCGGAGCCACAATGGTTGTGGGCCCACGACTAGCTGTATCCCTGAACCATTGAGGGTCACACAAGTACTAGATTCGAGATTCCCGCACGGATACTCAGCTCAATGTGTTGAGCACGAGAAGAGGATTTCGGGAAGTGCGACTTTACCTAGGGGATCATGGGGCGATGTTGCTAGACGCTTTACCATGATCCGTTGGGCAAGTCCGGAATTGTGATTCCGGAGCCACAATGGTTGTGGGCCCACGGCTAGCTGTATCCCTGAACCATTGAGGGTCACACAAGTACTAGATTCGAGATTCCCGCATGGATACTCAGCTCAATGTGTTGAGCACGAGAAGAGGATTTCGGGAAGTGCGACTTCCTAAAAGTCAACAGTGGTCAAACCGGGATTTGACGCTGTTGAAGGGCAAAACCGTCTTTTTGCAATTTAGGGTTAGATGATCTGAAAAATTGTTTTTCATATCATAACATCAGTTTCGGAAACTGAGTCGACCGGTCCGATCTGATCGGCGATCGGAGTTACGATGAAGTCTCGGTGGTGGAGATGAACTAAATGTTCATTGTTGGACCCGGGCCCGTTGGGCCGGTCCAAGTCCAACACTCTATTTAAATGTATTAGGAGACTTGATTAGTAACATCAACTCATAACTAAAAACCCTAAACCTACTTGCTAGCCGCCCCTCCTCTCCTCCCCAAGCGCCGCCGCCGCCGCCCGCCGTGCGCCGCCGCCGCCGCCGATCGTCGCCGGAAAATTGTTTCCGGCCAGTTCGACGAGAAGAATCCGTTCGTGCTGATCTCGTCAGCGCTTCTAGTGCAGCCTGACAAAGGAGTCTCGGATCTGGTCGTGGACCGGATTGGCGATAATCTACCACAATCTACCGAGAAGAGCCGGATTATTGTAATACAGGTTGGAGCCAGGCACAAGTGCCAGCAAGGTAACCCGCTTAAACGCCCTATGTATGACAATTATGAATTGTTGTTTTCGTATTGATCTTCTCCCGGCACCTGTTTTATGTTCTTCCGCTGCCTCGCCGGGGGGCGGATCTGGATCCCCAACAGAGCGGCCTACCCAACCCCGATAAATATACTGTCGTGCACAGACGACAAGCCAGGACACGTGTTGATCATAAAATTCGTAACTAATTCATTCCTTGACCAAATCACTCGCCGTTTGGACCTACGTGCTCCTAAGTCAATGAAATAACTACTGAAAAACCATTGAATCAAACTCTAGCCCCATGAGCTGCCCAGGACCGAAGCTTCACAAGGAATAATTCACATGCGTGGTAGAATCGTGATACATGCATGAATCACAAAATATAACAATAGATCATGTCAATACGCATACAAATCATGCAACATCATTTGGAAACAGTATATAATGATTTAAATGGTGAGAAAATGGAAGAAGCAAGCATGTCTTTTTGAAGCATACAAATCATGCAACATCATTTGGAAACAGTATATAATGATTTAAATGGTGAGAAAATGGAAGAAGCAAGCATGTCTTTTTGAAGAATTAAGATGAATACGCGTTACCGGGACGGAGGACCCGAGGTAGGACGATCAACCTTTGAAATCTCACCACGAAAATGGATGAAGATCGGCCACCAAGGGGGAGGGGGTGAAGTGAGGGAGAGGGAGAGGGAGAGGGAGAGAGGCTAGGGTTCTTCAAAAAATAGGTTTAGAAAGAATGAAAGTGTACAAAAAGACCCCTCTCAATATTTTAATTTAGAAAATAAAAGATTTTTCCCTCCTTAACCCTCACTAATGAAAAAAATGCTAATTAAAACTCAAAACTTAGACTTTAAACCTCAAATTTTCGTAATATAAAATCTCCTTTAAAATATAGTAAACTTATTAAAGCAGCCCGTAAAGACGAAAAACGGGTTCCCCTCGATTACTATACATAAAAATCTTATTTTTCGTAAATACTGGTTAAACGTATAATTTTAGCTCTTAAAAATATGAGGAATTAAATAAATTTACACTTCGGTCGTCCCCAATCTCGTCCACACGTCCGGAACTCGATCATGGTAAAAACATGACATGAACATCTTAAAACATTAATTTAACACTTAATCACATAAAATGACACATAAGTTTCTAAAAACAATATTTTCCCTAGTCATGCACTCATTCTCACGTAATCAGGATTTCTGGGCGTTACAACTCTGCGCTCCTTATAGAAATTTTGTCCCCAAAATTAGGTTACGTACTAAAAATCTCCGGGTAGCGCGCCCGCATATCGGCCTCGTTCTCCCAGGTAACCTCATCCTCTGAGTGATTCTGCCACCGGACCTTGGCCATCGGAATACTCCGTGCTCTAAGCCTGCCCTCTCGAGCCATGATCTGAACTGGTCGCTCCTCGAAAGATAAATCTGGTGCTAACTGAAGCGGCTCAAAGTCCAACACATGTGATGGATTCGGAACATACTTAGGTAGCATCGAGACATGGAACACATTATGCACGGCTGACAGACTGGGTGGTAGTGCTACTCGATACGCCAACGTACCAACCCTCTCCAAAATCTCAAACGGTCCAATAAATCTCGGACTAACGTTGCCTCTCCGGCCAAAACACATCACGCCCTTGATGGGCGATATCCTCACGAATACGTCATCCCCTACAGCCAACTCCAGATCCCGTCGTATACGACCGGCATAACTCTTCTGACGACTCTGGGCTGTCCTCATCCGATCTTGTATCCTCGTCACAATATCTGCTGTCTGCTGCACCAGCTCTGGCCCAGTCAATATTCTCTCGCCAACCTCATCCCAGTGCACGGAAGACCTACACATTCTCCTGTACAGAGCCTCATAGGGAGCCATCCCAATCGACACATGAAAACTGTTATTGCACGTGAACTCTACCAAGGTAAATATAGAATCCCACGTACCCTGCAAATCTGTCACACAGACCCTCAGCAAATCCTCTAGAATTTGGATGACTCTCTTTGACTGGACATCTGTCTGTGGGTGAAAAGATGTAATGAACGACAAACTAGTCCCCAAAGCGGCATGTAAGCTCCTCCAGAATGTAGATAGAAACCTGGTGTCCCGATCTGACACAATAGAGACTGGTATTCCATGCAGTCTAACAATTTCTCTAATGTATAGCTCTACATACTGCGTCAAGTTGAAATTGATCTTCATCAGTAGGAAATGCGCAGACTTAGTGAGACAATCCACAATCACCCAAATATCCGTGTAGCCTATGGGACTCCTAATCCAACCACAAAATCCATTGTGATATTCTCCCAACTTCCACTCAGGAATATGGAGTGGCTGTAGTAACCCTGCTGGTTTCTGATTCTATGCCTTGGCCCGTTTACAGGTCAGGCACTCGGATACAAACCGTCCGATGTCCTTCTTAATCCCCGGCCACCAATAGAGAGTCTGTAAATCCCTGTACATATTCGTACTCCCTGGGTGGATGGAGTAAGTCGATGCATGAGCCTCTGCTAAAATCTCCGCTCTCAACTGCCCAGTACTCGGCACCCACATACGGCCCCTGAAATGAATGATCCCATCCTCGACTGTATACAGAACACTGGCTCATCTAGCTGTCTCCACTGCTGTAACTGCTCATCTGTGGCCTGACCATCCCTAATCCGATCTCGAAGAGTCGGCTGAACTGTGAGCGTGAAATGAATGATCCCATCCTCGACTGTATACAGAACACTGGCTCATCTAGCTGTCTCCACTGCTGTAACTGCTCATCTGTGGCCTGACCATCCCTAATCCGATCTCGAAGAGTCGGCTGAACTGTGAGCGCTACTAGACTGGGCGCACAACCCCCTGAATAAAACTCCAATCCGAACCTCTGAATCTCCGCCTGTAGCGGTCGCTCGACTGATAAGCATGCCACCACTGAAGTCTTCCGGCTCAAAGCATCTGCCACCACATTAGCTTTACCCGAATGGTAGCTAATGTCGCAATCATAGTCCTTATCCAGCCACATGCGCTGCCTCATATTCAGCTCCTTCTGGGTGAAGAAGTACTTGAGGCTCTTATGGTTGGTGAAAATCTGACACTTCTCATCGTACAAGTAGTGTCTCCAAATCTTCAGTGCGAACACTACTGCTGCAAGCTCCAGGTCATGCGTCGAATAATTCTGCTCATAACTCTCTCGACGCATACGCAATAACCTTGCCACCCTGCATCAGAACTACACCTAAACCTCTCAGGGAAGCATCTGTATACACCACGAACTCCTCATGATCCACTGGCATCTTTAAGACTGGAGCTGAAGTGAGTGCCTCCTTCAACTGATCGAAACTCCTCTGGCACTCGGGTCTCCACACATATTTTTCACATTCTTCTTGATCAGGGCTGTCAAGGGCACTGAAATCGAAGAGAAACCCTTGATGAACTTGCGGTAGTATCCGGCTAAAACCCAAGAAACTGAGAATCTCTGCTGCATTCTTTGGAATCCCCCAGTTCTGTACTGCCTTGACCTTTCAATGGGTCGACTGAAATCCCATCTCTAGAAATGATATGCCCCAAAAACGCCACCTGCCCAAGCCAAAACTCGCACTTACTGAACTTAGCATACAATCGATGCTCTCTCAATGTCTGAAGTGCGGTCTGCAAATGCTATTTATGCTCCTCTAAGCTCCTCGAGTAGACTAAGATGTCGTCGATGAATACGATGATGAACTGGTATAAGTACTGTCTGAATATTCGGTTCATCAAATCCATGAAGATTGCTGGGGCATTCGTCAGTCAAAAAGGCATCACAATAACTCGTTGGCCGTAACGTGTCCGGAATGCAATCTTGGACACGTCCTCCTCTCTAACCCGCAACTGATGGTACCCATATCTCAAGTCAATCTTGGAGAAACCGAAGCTCCCTGCAACTGATCAAATAAATCCTCTATCATCGGAAGTGGGTACTTGTTCTTCACTGTAACTCGGTTCAACTCCCGGTAGTAAATGCACAACCTCATACCGCCATCCTTCTTTTTCACGAACAGCACTGGTGCGCCCCAAGAAACTGCGAATCTCAGCCGCATTCTTTGGAATCCCCCGTTCTGGACTGCCTCCACCTTCGATGGGTCGACTGAAATCCCATCTCTAGAAATTATATGCCCCAAAAACGCCACCTGCTCAAGACTAAACTCGCACTTACTGAACTTAGCGTACAATCTGCTCTCTCATTGTCTGCAGTGCGGTCTGCAAATGCTGTATATGCTCCTCTAAGCTCCTCGAGTAGACCAAGATGTCGTTGATGAAAACGATGATGAACTAGTCTAAGTACTATCTGAAAACCCGGTTCATCAAGTCCATGAAGATCGCTGGTGTCAGGCCCGGTGCACAAATCAGAGATTAAGCACGCAATAAACAACGGCGGAAGCATTTAAAAGTGGCTAAAATTTTTCGCTTTGGCCTGACTTAGAAAACATAGCTTAAAAATAGATTGATACTCAAAATATTAGTTTTACAACAACCCAAAAGCTGAATACTAACAGCGGCAGATACAATAACGAATACAAGCATCGAGTGACTCCGAAACAACAAAACTAATAATCAGCAATAGAACATTACATACTTACGGGACATTCCCCAACAAAGACTCTATTGCATTATTTACAATATATATAACCGGGACACTCTATCCACCTCCTGGGGCACCACCAGCTGAGTCATCTCCCCTACCAGCTGAGAAACCATGGTAACCTGAACAACACACAGGCAAACAGAACAACCAGACCCAGAGGGACATGGGGTACGGAGAGCAATATAAACAAAAAATAGATAGCAACAGATATAAATGCACGTGCTATGCATGAGACAGCATAATGCAAGAACGAAGGACTCCAACTGAACAGGGAGTCAAAGGATCTCAAGAACCAGCTCAGCAGCTGTCAATAGATAGAACGAAAGATAGTGGCCATAGAGCATGTGAGAGCGTGGTAGCTATCCACTCGTCTCAACACACAATACCAGAGCATAAACAGATCACTCAACCTGCTGTTGCCAAAGCTCATGAGAGCGTGGTAGCTATCCACTCGTCTCATAGCGGCTAACAGATAACCTGCATGGAGATGAGGAGCACGGTATTGCCGCTCGTCCTCAAAAACAGCTCCTGATACATACGGGTTAGCACAACAACAACAAAGGCTAACAGATATGAGCTCAAGCGTGGAAAATGCGTGTATGCCAATGTAACAGCTTACAATAATCAGCACAGAGACCAGCAGTAAGCAACAACGACAAGGCAACACACAATACACGCAGTACCAGCAAGAATACACCTATATCCATGCCAAATCCCAAAGTTTTAAACAAGCTCAAATCCGTACCTTCAGTTTCTGAGCTACAATTACCACAACAAGAGTCCCGAGCTTTCAAATATGAAACATGCTAAGCCAACAACAATGACAATACTCAGGGACAGTAGCACAGAACTACGAACTGGGAGCTATGAGCTCCACCAACTCTAACCTACCCTTCTAGCACAATAGATAGCTCGAAACGAATCATAAGGGAGAATCTAATACTTACTCAAAGAACTACCTAGACAGAAGAACCAAATCTGTCAGACTACGAACAACGACGCACTGAAACTCCTTCGCGTTCTTCTTACAGCTTAACCCAAGCCTTCGAAAATGGCATTATTGGAAGCGTCTCAACAAGGGAACTCAACGCTACCAATCTTGCTCCAATCGGAGTCTTCTACCGCCGGCAATCGGAGAAGATAAAGTTCGATGAACAGTAACTAGGGTATCGCGACATAAGAGAGTTCGATGTCGGGAGAAGATATATCTTTTCTAAGTGTTGGGAAGTAATTGCGAGACAGTCAAAGTCACTAATTATAACTTAAATCTCCCCAAATCTGATTAACATTAGCCACCGACAAAACAGAACTCATAGCTGATACCAACTCAGATCTGAGTACCACTACAGATCTGGACCGTATGCTAAAAGCGTGCTACTACCAAACGACGTCGCACAAGAACATGCTCCAGACGACCAGCTCGAAACATATTTGATTTTTCAAAACGGCGTCGCACCACAATCTAGATCTCACATCTCAGCTGGTTCCTCTAAACGACATCGTACAACAATTTAGCTAATGCATACACGTGTCTCGCTAAACGACGTCACATAGCTCGAAACTAGAACACTCTGATCTCACGCTCGAAGACCATTCAAATATGAAAACCATGAACCGCACCGGTCTACACCAAAATCACGAATCGGGCCGGTCCTCGCACTACCAACCACTAACGCAACTCAAATCTGGTTTCTCCCAAACGACGTCGCTTCGCTATCCGCACAGGATTTTCAACTAACGTGCTCAGAATGGCTTGCGACAACAAGATTTCACCACCAATTCTCAAATGTGATCACATTCCCGCAAAATTCTCCAACATTCCAGAGTTGTTTCTAATATTCATACAGACCCGATACGTTCACCAAGCATACCAGCTTCAAGCTGGTCCATCCCAGATCTGTCTACGCCAAACCTGGTCTATACTAAACCCGATTAATTAACTTAATTAATCCAATAATCTTTCAGGTCTCACATTCCTCCCCCACTGAAAATAAGATTTCGTCCTCGAAATCAAACAAAAACTCTAGAACTGAACAAAAACCTCAACACAAAACCAACAATGGAAAAAATATCACGCTACGCACAATACAACCAGCAACCTCTAACACGCAGCAAGAGCTACTAACCAAGAGTTCAAGATAATTGGGCAAAAAAACAACAAGCAAACTAGCTACTGGAGTTAATGCAAGATCTACTCAAATAGATGAGGCCACTCACGTTGCACTTTCTCCTCTAACTCCCACGTAGCTCTTCTCTACCATGCTTGCTCCACTGGACCATCACCAAGGGAATGGTCTTGTTCCTGAGCTGTTTCTCTTTTTTATCCAGAATCTGCAAGGGATACTCAACATAACTCATCGTTTGATCAAGCTCTACCTCATCTGTTCGTAGCACATGCAAAGGATCTGGCTCATACTTCCTCAACATAGACACATGAAACACATCATGCAATGAGGACAGATCTGGTGGTAACAACAAACGATAAGCCAAAGGACCGATCCTCTCTACAATCCCATAAGGTCCAACATAACGAGGAGCTAACTTTCCCCTGAGACCAAATCTCATAACTCTTCTGAAAGGAGAAAATGTTAAGAACACTTGATCACCAACTTTGAAATTCCAAAGGCCTACGCCTTCTGTTCTCATAACTAGCTTGGCGATCTTGTGCAGCTTTCACACGTTGCCTAATCAGATCCACTTGATCTCTCATCTGCTGCACAAATTCGGGAGAAGACAGCTGCTTCTCCCCCACTTCTTCCCAACAAATTGTCGATCTGAACTTCCTACCATACAATGCCTCAAATGGTGCCATGCCAATCGTCACCTGGTAGCTGTTATTATACAAAAACTCAACCAAAGACAACGAATCTTGCAGGCTACCACTGAAATCCATCACAAAAGCTCTCAAAATATCCTCCAAAGTCTGGATAGTCCTCTCAGATTGGCCATCGCTTTGGGATTATAGGCTGTACTCATAGCCAATCTGGTGCCCAAAGCTGTTTGAAAACTCTTCCAAAATCTGGAAGTGAACCTTGGATCTCGATCTGAAACAATGGACACAGGCACACCATGCAAACGCACCACGAAATCTATGTACAACTTTGCCATCTTTTTCAAAGAATTCGTCATACTGTAGGGAATGAAGTGAGATGTCTTCGAAAGTCTGTCTATCACAACCTAGATAGCATCACATCCTTGACTGGAACGAGGAAAATGGGTCACAAAATCCATTGCTACATGCTCCCAATTCCATTAGGGCACCTCTAAACTCTGCAATAGACCACCAGTTATCATCCTTTTTGCCTTAACTTGCTGGCAATTCAGACAATAAAGCAAAAAAATCAGCAACGTCACTCTTCGAACCTGCCCACCAATAGTGTGGCTTCAAGGCATGGTACATCTTCCTTGCACCAGGATGGAAACTATGTCTACTACAGTGAGCTTCCCTGAAGATCTCAATCAGATTTGGCACTATCAACCTGCCACGAAATCTCAAACAAACATAAGATGAGACAAAATAATCTTCCAACTGTCCAGCTCTAGCCTTCAACTTTAGCTCAGGGATATATGAATCTGTTCTCTGAGCTGCTCTAATATTCACAATAATCTGTTGCTCCACTTGAAAATAAGATACCACAACATAGTCATCACCTGGGTAAAAACGCCAAACAGTAGTGCCCAGATGCTCATGAACCTTTGAGATAGATAACGATGCAAGCATCGACACTTGAGCTTTCTTGCTCAATGTATCAGCAACTACATTCACTTTCCTAGGCTGATACTGAATCTCACAATCAAAATCTTAAGCAGCTCCATCCATCTATGCTGTCTCATATTCAAATCTGACTGCGAGAAAAGATACTGAAGACTCTTGTGGTCTGTAAGCACCACGAACTGCTCGCCATACAGATGGTGGCGCCAAATCTTCAAGGAAAAGACCATGGCTGCCAACTCCAAATCATGAACTGGGTATCGAGTCTCGTGCGGCTTCAACTAAAGAGAAGCATATGCAATGACTCGACCATTATGAATCAACACACAACCCAATCCATTAATCGAAGTGTTAAGATAAAATTTATTAGTTTTGGTGATAACAAAATAAGACCAAGAAATGACTTTAAGCTTTCGTAGAAGATTTCAGAAGTCGTGACGTCATCTTAGTCTATTGAAGAGTTCAGAAGTCGTGACGTCATATAAGTGGATAGAAGATTTCTAAGTCTCGAAAGATTCTGAGCTAAGCATTGACTTCTGATTTGACCATTCGAGAACAGTTATTCAGAATTGAAGCTACAGTGGAAAATCTGGTGTTAGAAGCATAGTGTATTCAGACTTGAGTAACATATTGTGGTTCAGTCTCGAGTATTTCAGTTACCTCAGATCTCAGTACCTCAGAAGTGAACGTATTCAATTTTTGGATAAAGTTGCTTTGACATCAGAAGTGATAAATTCAGATTTTAGGATATTTGTATAACAGAGCTTTCAGATATCGGAACAATATCAGTTTTTTCATTCAGTTGTTGCAAGTACTCAGTTATCTCTATATATTCAGTTGTGACAGCTTTGGATGCACAAGCAGCGGCGAGATAACGACTTATTGCAAGAGAGAAAGAACTATTTTAACGGAAAGAACTTTCAGGCGTAAGGAACAAACAGCTTCAAACGATACCATATGTTTAAATTGGAAAGAATCAATGGTTGCGATTGGATCTTACAAATTCCTGGAATTAAGGAGACAATGTCAGAGCTATTTTGGGCGATTGTACGCAGTATACAGAGGACGTTATACGACCTTTGCTCATATATGGATATACGACAATTTGGCCCTGATGAAGCGCAGATTACCATTTGGTGGAGCAGGATATACGGTTGTACGATGAACATACATTCAAAAAGGGATTTTGTTTCCTTAGGAGAAATTTAATGACCGTTGAGATCAAAGGGTATAAAAGGCTGAAGAATTCAAATTGAGAAGCTCTCTGCCAATTCTCCTTTCCTCGCCTATTTACGTCTTCATCGTCTCGAGCTTATTACCTACTTGACGCTATCTTTCAAAAGCTCACATAGTTACTGGAAATTTACACTGCAAAAATTATTTGAAGTTCCAGTGCTTTCAATCTCGAAGAACAGTTTCTTAGTTGTTCTTAATAGATTAATCTTCAAGATATCATATTCTGGTTCACTTTTGTGAATCAAGCTTCATAGTATAGAAACCAGAAGAGTTACAGCACTCAAAATATTGTATTTCACTGTTTCATTCTAGACTGAGTCTGTAACAAACGTGCTACATAAAGCCGTTTGAGAAAATCAAAGTGTTTGTAAACAGGAGCTGCGTCTGCTTGTTGATTGGAGTTGCTAGGAGTTCACCTGGAGCGATGCTTGGTGATTGGGTGTTTACAGTGTCTGTATCAAAGCCTTCTAGTGGAACCTTCCTAGAAAGGAAGAAGGGGAGACGTAGGATTTGATATCCGAACTTCCACAAACAAATCTCTTGACCTTGCACTTTTACTTATTGAATTTATTTTCAGTTTATCACTGTTCATTGGTTAATCGACTTTATTCCGCACATTTATTGTTAGGAGAGAGATCAGCATTTTTACTGAGATAACTTAATCTGGTAACACAGATTTAAGTTAAGAGAGGCGCTTGTAAAAATCATTTTAAGGTTTCGAAAATTTAAAAATACAAAGGAGTTCATTCAACCCTCCCTTATGAACTCCTAAGGCTGTTTTTCGATCATTGATCCTATCAATTGGTATCAGAGCCTGCTATCTCAGTATTGAACAATTTGTTATTTGTGATTTATATATTTCAATATGTCTATCTCTCACAACAAGGTTCCTATGTTTTCTAAGAAGGAATATGATGATTGGAAGATCAGAATGCAAGCGCACTTAGCTGCTCAAGACGATGATATGTGGTCAGTCATCACTGATGGTCCAATGAAAATAATGAAGATCAACATAGCATTCGCGACGACTGATGGTGCTCCTGAGTATGTTGAAAAGAGGAGACATGACTATACTAATGAGGATAAAAAGAAGGCAAATCTAGACAATGTGGCCAGGGATATTCTATACAAGACGCTGG
>KV019264.1:193053-205392 GCA_001598015.1 Dorcoceras hygrometricum | reverse complement strand
CGAATTGGCAAAAACACAAGAATATCCATCGCTATCAAGCATAGAAACAGAAATAATGTTCTTTATTAATTCGGGAACAAATAAAACATCCTTCAATAACAACTTAAAATTTCACGACAGAAATAAATAAACATCTCCTATAGCTACTGCAGCAACTCTTGCTCCATTGCCCAGCCTCAAGTGGGTCTCACCCTCTCTAAGACGTCGGCTTCTTGTCATCACCTGCAAATCATTGCAGATATGAGATCCACATCCGGTATCAAGTACCCAAGAAGTCGAATTAAGAGACATATTTATTTCGATATAGAACATACCTTTCACAGTTCGCAACTGCTTGAGGTACTCCTTGCAGTTCCTCCTCCAATGCCCAGGCTTGTGGCAGTGGTGGCAAACATCCTCGGACTTGTTTGGCTTGGAAGCCTTTGCCTTTGGCTTCTTGGTGGGCTTTTCCTCCTTTTCAGGGGCAGAACGCTTCTTGCCCTTGCGTTTGGACCCCTTCTTCGCAGAGGAAGAAGAGCCCATAAGGAGGACGGGCTTGTCCTTCTTTATGGTTCCCTCAAACACAACTAGCATGTTAACCACCTCTTCAAGGGTGGCTGCCAGCTTGTTCATGTTGAAGTTTACCACAAAGGGGTCGAATGCAGCGGGTAGTGAGAGGAGAAGCACATCCTAAGACAGCTCGTGTGGAAGTGTGATATCAAGGTTCGCCAGCTTTTCAACGAGCCCAATCATGCGAACCCCATGCTCGCGGACCGAAGTCCCATCGCGCATGCGGCTCGTCATAAGCTCCTTGATAGTGGTGAACCTCTCATGTCGAGAGTTCTCCCCATATAGTTCCTTGAGATGAAAAAGAATGTCAGCAGCATACTTCGTCTTTTCAAAGCGCCGTTGCATTTCATTAGACATCGATGCCATCACATAGCATCGAGTCATAAGCTCGTCGTCCCACCATTGTTGAAGCGTAATCAGCTCCTCAGGTCTGATATCGGCAGGGGCTTCCTTCGGAGGGCTCTTCTCTATCGTATAGATAAGTTTCTCCGAAGCCAACACAATGTTGTGGTTTCGAAGCCAGTCTTGGTAGTTCAGACCGGTGAACTTGTTGCTATCCAGTATAACAGCAAGTGGGTTTTTGATCGAAGACATTTTGTAATCAGTTATACTGAAAAGAAAACAGACATGCATCACTAACTATATATGAAAAACGCTAAGACATAAAACAAGGTCATTTAGTTTTATGAATTATTCTCCCACTATTTTAACGATTTCACCACCCTCTAATGAAATCGGGAAAGCAAGTTTCCTTAGTGGGTACACGGAGTCCAATCAAGCGATCATGGTCCCGAATAATATCAGCCAACCATGACCCCCAAAAGGTAGATTCCAATTGCAACCGGTGCAACCTCCATGTATTCACCTCACGTCCAGTAAGGTTCCAATAATATGACACCGTTTACTATCACGTGTCAAGATGACCCATCAATGTTGAGTCGTGAAGGACGGTCCCCTTAACGTCCCCAATAATATGAGCCAACGTTAAAGGGAGTTCCAACCGACTCACAACAATTGTCAATGGCGTGGACAGCTTTCCGGCATACATAACCCCCTCAATAATATGAGCCGGGCCATGTATGCGGGTAGCATCGACGTACACCCATTGTTGATGGAAGGTAGGGAGATTTAAACAGATTTAAATTCCCTTAGTTTATCGAATAAACTTTTATCTTGATATCAGTTTTAAATCGTATTTAAAACGAGGGATTTTATTTTTGAAAATTTGGTCTCATGCAATTTTAAATCACAATTTAAAACATGCAGATTCAACATATATCAAATATATAAATAACTTTGGGATGATCGATTGCGAGAGCTATGCGGTCCGTGGTTGCTAATCACGGACCTGGGTCCAGTCCTAGGTGAAATGCAATATGCAATGCAATCCTATTACAATTGCTTTCGGTTTTACAGATCTTCGGTCTTCAATATCTTTGATAGTCATGTCCACCGTCTTCAATTGTCCTCCCACTAAATCTAGTAATTTACAATTAAATTTCCATGACAAGTAAGGGATACAATTCTCAAGGAGTGGGAACGGCCACAAACAGACCCACTTTAAATGATATCAACAATATTTTACAACAGAAATCGCAAAACCTAAAGCATACACTTAACACGTTGGGCACGACTCTCGATCATCCCAAACATGCAATCAATCTAATTAATATGCATAAATTTAAATAATCAAATCATATTTTATATTTACCCATAAATCATATTTTAATTACAAAATCGCATTTTATTGATAAAATCATATTTTAATCAACAAAATCATATTTTAATTACAAAATCATATTTCATAACTAAAATCATATTTTGCAATTTTAATTGCATCAAATTGGTCTTAAAACGATTTTAGGCCCAAAATCTCAAAAATTTCAAAATTGACCAAAATCGGCCCAATATCGAATATTGGCCCAAAAACTTCATGGGCTGACTGGGACAGGCCCGAACAAAACTTAGAAGAAAATTAGCCGTCGCAACGCTGCCGGGAAGTTCGCCGGAAGGCGGCCGCACGGCGGCGACCGCCGCCATATATTGCGTGAGGCGCATGGCCGCACGCCGCGGCGCCAAGCGCGGCACCTTCCAGCAAGTTGCGCCCGAGAGTGGCGCTTCCAGCAGCACCACCGCGCAACGATTTGCACGAGGCAGGCTGCCTCCAGTGGGCCATCGCGCGGCCAGCGCGTGACTTGAGGCTGGCCATCGAGAGGCCAGCGCGCGCCCATGCGTGGCGGCGCCGCGGCCAGTTTCAAAAAAATTTTTTTTTTGTTCTAAAAAATTTGAGATCCATGCAATTATGGCTGTCAGGCCTCGTGCTCACAACAGATAAATACATGCAGAAGCTATCAAAAAGTGGGTAAAATTTTCGCTTTAGGCCCGACGGTTTAAAACATATAAATTAAAATACAACAATACTTAAAATAAGTTTCCCAATTCATAAAACAACCAACAATAAAGCAAACATAATTCAAAACATGTATCAGACTCCCCTACGGGTACAACAACAAAGCGCAGGGCATCCCCCTGGCTAACTGATACATATATATAAGTATGCTATATGCAACTGGGACACGCTAGCCACCTCCTGGGGCACCACCAGCTGGGTTAAAACCACGATCAGCTGTAGAACCTGGGTTTCCTGAAAACAACGCAACAAAGAAACAAACCAAGCCTCGGAGGGACATGGGGTCAAACCCCAGTACGGAGAGCAACATTACAACAGCAATAAACAGCAAGGAATAAAATGCAGATGCTATGCATGAGACGCCAAATAACAACGGAAGGCTCGACCCTCGAGGGAGCTAAGGAACTCAAACATAGCTCCAAGAATCATCAACAACATACAGTGGCCACAGGGTGTGTTCACAGTGTGGTAGTGAGCCACTCGCCATGACGCTACACCCACTTACCAGATGCATCAAACAACTCAACCTGCTGTTGCCTCGCCCATGAACTGTGGTAGTTAACCACTCGGCGCATGGTGGCTACGATCCCAGCAGGGAGATGAGAGTGCGGTATTGCCGCTCGCCCTCACATCCTGGTAAGAAAATCAACAACAATACAACAAGGTACAAAGACTACCAAAACTGGGAAAAGGAATACCATGCGTGTATGCAACATGCTGGAATACAAGCATATACACCTATGCAACACAACAATAACACAATAGCATACAGAATCCCCAACAGGACACAACCAGCAGGCACGGCCATTCCACATACCAGCAAAATTTTTCAAAAGTGAGTCCAACGCTACCTCAAACGTGAAAGACGGTGGCCGGAATCAACGGGAAATGGCCGGAGAAGGTCACGGTGAACAGTAACGAGGGTTCGAAACGAAGAACACAAACGAGGGAAATATTTGCTAAGTATGGGGACTGGTATCTCAATCGAAGACCAAGTCTTCCTATATATAAATCCCGCAGCTGCTGAAATCTTCAAAACAATACACCGACAAAATCAGTCGACACCAACAATTTCCCAAACCAGCAGGTACCAACTAATCAGCAGGTACCAACGAACCAACTGCTGATTCCCAAACAACGCTAAAACAAATCACAAAGCAAACCAACGGTTGGTTCTCAAAACGGCGTCGCGCCAACTTACCCAAACGACGTCGCACAGGATACTAAACCAGCAGCTGGGGATCCAGTCGCAAGAACAAAACAATGCAACGCTTCTCTCTCTCTGCTGGTTCCAGTCACAACCTCAAAACGCAGCGTTGCAACTAACTCAAACGACGTGGCTCCACTGACGTCATCAAGTCTGATAGCAGCACTCGCTAATTACCAGCAGCAAGCTACAGTAACGAAAATCACTCGCAGCTGGACTCCCAGTCACAACAACGAAACGACGACGTTTCCTCTTCGAGCTACAGGAAAGTTGACCCAAGTTGACATCTGTTTCTGCTGAACAACCAGCAGACACACGCATGCAATTCCACCAACTGGTACCAGACGCAACATCCAAACGACGTCGCGCCAACTAAACTAAACGCAGTCATTTTGCCCTCGCTCCACGAAAACACTAAAGCACCTGCTGATCACAACACGCGCAACCAGACTTCATGCAAACGACGACGTTTCAGGAATCTCGCGCTGAAACACGCTTCTGCTGGATTCATCACCGACCAGCTGCTAGCTCACAAAACCAGCTGATACTCGAAAATCTCAAAAACACGAAAACTTCCAGAATTGCTCCAAATGCTATTTCAGACCCAAAAATGTAAACCAACTCTCAAACAGAGATTCGACCAGCAGAAAACTCCCAAAAACCGATAAAATCAACAGATAAATCTTAACAAAATTCCAGGTCTCACATTTCTCCCCCACTAAAAAGGATTTCGTCCTCGAAATCACAGCAACAACTCTGGAAAACAACACAACAGCAAGCTACAAACAGAACTCGCCCAACACAAGGCCAAGAGTTCAAGAAACTGAGCAAACAAATAACAACAACTAGGGAAGGAAATACAACCAAAAGCTACAAACTACTGGAAAAATATAGCCCAACGGCTACTCAAACAGATGCGGCCACTCGCGCTGCATCTTTTCTTCCAGTTCCCAAGTAGCTTCTTCCCTACCATGTTTGCTCCACTGCACCATCACCAACGGAATGGTTTTATTCCTCAACTGTTTCTCTTTTCTGCCAAGGATCTGCAAAGGGTATTCCTGATAGCTCAACGACTGATCTAGCTCTACCTCGTCAGTTCCAAGCACGTGAGACGGATCTGGCTCGTATTTCCTCAACATGGAAACGTGAAAGACATCATGCAAAGAAGATAACTCGGACGGCAACAATAGAAGATACGCTAAAGGGCCAATCCTCTCGACAATCTCATACGGACCAACGTAACGAGGGGCTAACTTTCCCTTGCTTCCAAAGCACATCACACTACGAAACGGAGAAACCTTGAGAAATACACGATCATCAACCTGAAACTCAAGAGGTCGACGCCTCTTATTCGCATAACTGGCTTGGCGATCCTGGGCAGCTTTCATCCGCTGTCTAATAAGATCCACGTGATCTTTTATTTGCTGCACAAAGTCAGGGGCAGATAGCTGCTTCTCCCCCACTTCTTCCCAACACACTGGCGATCTGCACTTGCAGCCATACAAAGCCTCGAAAGGCGCCATGCCAATCGTCACTTGGTAGCTGTTATTATACGAAAACTCGACCAAAGATAACGCGTCTTGCCAACTACCTCCGAAATCCAACACAACAGCACGCAACATATCCTCTAACGTCTGGATAGTTCGCTCACTTGCAATGTGCTCCCAATTCCATTGGGGCACCTCTAAACTCTGCAACAGACCACCAGGTCTCATCCTTTTGGCCTTAACCATCTGGCAGTTCAAACAACGAGCGACAAAACCAGCAACATCGCTCTTCAGGCCAGCCCATCAAAAGTGCGGCTTCACAGCATGGTACATCTTCCGTGCACCAGGATGAACACTATGTCTGCTACAGTGCGCTTCTCGAAGGATCTCTTCCTTCAAATCAATCAAATTGGGCACAACCAACCTGCCCCGGAAACGCAAACAACCATCGGACGAGACAGAATAGTCCTCAAGATCGCCAGCCCTGACTTTCATCTTCAACTCGTGGATTGACGGATCGGTCCTCTGAGCTGCTCGAATGTTGGAAACAACCTGCGGTTCCACTTGAAAAGATGAAACCATCACACAATCCTCAGCCGGGTAGAATCTCCAACCCGTAGTGTTAAGATGCTCTTGATCCTTAGAGATGTACAACGACGCAAGAATCTCACTAGCCTTCCTGCTCAAAGCATCAGCCACTACGTTCGACTTCCCAGGCTGGTATTTAATCTCACAGTCAAAATCCTTAAGCAGCTCCATCCACCGACGTTGTCTCATATTCAAGTCAGGCTGCGAAAACAGATACTGCAAACTCTTGTGGTCGGAGTATACCACAAACTGCTCGCCATACAGGTAGTGATGCCAGATCTTTAACGCAAAGACCATCGCTGCTAACTCCAAATCATGAACTGGGTAACGAGTTTCGTGCGGTTTCAACTGTCGTGAGGCATAAGCAACGACTCTACCATTCTGCATCAACACACAACCCAATCCATTTAGCGAAGCGTCAGAACAAACAACAAAACCACCTGAACCGGACGGCAAGGCCAACACAGGCGCGGTAGTTAACTTTTCCTTAAGCAGTTGAAAAGCATTCTCACACTGCTCAGTCCAAACAAACCGTTTATCCTTCTGGGTCAATTGGGTCATTGGCTTTGCTATAGAAGAAAACCCCTCAATGAAACGACGATAATAGCCAGCAAGACCTAAGAAACTGCGAATCTCAGATACATTTCTCGGTCGCTCCCAGTTCAACACGGCATCCACTTTACTGGGATCCACAGAAATGCCATTTGCTGAAATGACATGACCCAGAAATACTACACGTTCCAACCAAAACTCGCACTTGGAAAACTTCGCTTACAACTGCTGCTCTCTCAACCTGAGAAGAACCATCTCCAAGTGCTTCTTGTGCTCTCTCGGAGTCTTCGAGTAAACCAAGATATCGTCTATAAAAACAATCACAAACTGATCTATGAACTCTCTAAAAACCCGGTTCATTAGATCCATGAAGACTGCAGGCACGTTTGTGAACCCAAACGGCATCACCAAAAACTCAAAATGTCCGTACCTCGTATGAAACGCAGTCTTCGCGACATCTTGTTCCCTCACTCTGAGCTGATGGTACCCGGAACGAAGATCAATCTTAGAATACATCGTAGAACCTTGCAACTGATCAAACAGATCATCGATTCTCGGCAACGAGTACTTATTCTTCACAGTGGCTTTATTCAACTGACGAAAATCAATGCACATCCGCATTGAGCCATCCTTCTTCTTCACAAACAAAATGGGCGCTCCCCACGGTGACATACAAGGGCGAATAAAATCCTTCTCCAGCAAATCATCTAACTGTACCTTGAGTTCTCTCAACTCCGCAGGCGCTAGATGATACGGGACACGAGAAATCGGAGCTGTGCCAGGCACCAACTCTATGCTGAAGTCTATCTCCCGTCTCGGAGGAAAACCAGGAATCTCCTCCGGAAACACGTCGGGGAAGAGTAGCACCACAGGAACGTCACTAAGCTGAACACTAGAAGAAGAAGACGCATCCAAAGCGTAAATCATAAAGCCAACATTTCCCAAAGACACCAAGCTAAACATCTCCATCGCGGAGACCAACGGAATCTTTGATCTAGAGTCCTGGCCGTAGAAGTCCCACTTCTCGCCAGACAAAGGCCTAAAGCGCACAATCCCATGGAAGCAATCCACGGAGGCCCTGTAGTTGGACAGCACATCCATCCCAACTATACAATCGAAATCCCAGAGCATCAAACAGATCAAATTCGCTAACAAGGCATGCTCACCAAACCGCAACACACCATCCAACAAAATCTCTTGAGAGAACAGGCTTACACCACCGGGGGTAGAAACAGAAACAGCATCGCGCAAAGGGACGGTACACAAACCATTCTCAACAACAAGCGAATCAGAAATAAACGAATGCGATGCACCGGTGTCAAACAACACACGAGCAGGAAAGTCAAAAACAAAACATGTACCTCCAATCACCCGGCTCGGTGTCTCCTCGGCCTGCTCCCTCGTGAAGGCGTTAACTTGAGCATGCTGGGGTCCTGGAAAGAAAGGCTAAGACGACTGCCCAAAACGCGAAGGGCCAGGCTACTGAAACGGCCTAAACAGAGTCTCACCAAAACGGGGCTGCTGAAACTGCTGCGAACGGCCCCTAGACTGACCCCCACGACCCTGAGGCTGGGCCGCGGCCTGTTGTGATCCAGCTGATGGACACACTCTCGCAAAATGCCCATACTGACCACAAAGGTTGCAGGAACCCTGCACACCAACACACTGCGTGGAAGGATGCTTTCCACCGCAAAAGCCACAAAACTCCACCCGAGAGCTGCTGCTACTCGAGCTGCCTGAACCAGAAGACCCTGAACCAAACTTCTTCTTAAATTGCTGACCGCGGGGTCGATACCTCTGACGGCCCGACTGCTGAGCTACCTGCTGCTGCTGAGTAAAATGCGCGGACTGAGAACTCTGAGACGACTGAGCTCCCTGACCAGCGGGTCTACCACCCTGCACCGCCTGCGCTACCTGCGCTCTGCGCGCACTACGGCTCCCTCTTGGCCCTCTCCCGGCCAGCAACATGCGGAACATAAGCCAACAATGCAGAAAACTTGCGAGCATACTCGCGCACAGTCAACGTACCCTGCTCCAAAAACTCAAACTCCCGCTCACGGGCAGCCACATACGAGTCGGGGACATACTCCTGCCTGAAGACCCGGTAGAAACTGTCCCAAGTGATGCCAACACCAGTCTCCAGTAAGGTACTAGACGTACTTCGCCACCAACGCTCTGCGGACTTCCTCAACAACAAGGTCACCAACCTCAATCGGAGATCGTCGTCATACTGAGCCCGATCAAAAAGATGTATGACACTATGGAGCCACGAATCCGCATCCTCACTCGACTCATCGCCATTGAAGATAGGAGGATTCATCCTCTGAAACCGAGCTATGACCACATCCATTCTCTCTACCGGAGTCGGCGGAGCCTCAGCCTCCTCTTCTCCACTACTCTCAAGAGTATGACTAGGAGCACTATACTGATCCTCGTTCTGTCCTCCTGATTCCTGGAACTGCCCCCTACCACGACCACGACGTCTAGGCGGCATCTAAAACACTCAACAGGATAAGGAAAAACAGAACAGATACAGCATAGAAAGCATATAACACAAAATATGCAGCACGTAGTCACATAAGTCAAGCACATGCAACACGCAACACTGTGCCTAGACTCAAGTGTGATCAAAGGAATTGAGCTTATCCCAGTTTAAGCTCTGATATCAAAAATGTCAGGCCTCGTGCTCACAACAGATAAACACATGCGGAAGATATCAAAAAGTGGTAAAATTTTCGCTTTTAGGCCCGACGGTTTTAAACATATAAATTAAAATACAACAATACTTAAAATAAGTTTCCCAATTCATAAAACAACCAACAATAAAGCAAACATAATTCAAAACATGTATCAGACTCCCCTACGGGTACAACAACAAAGCGCAGGGCATCCCCCTGGCTAACTGATACATATATATAAGTATGCTATATGAAATTGGGACACGCTAGCCACCTCCTGGGGCACCACCAGCTGGGTTAAAACCACGACCAGCTGTAGAACCTGGGTTTCCTGAAAACAACGCAACAAAGAAACAAACCAAGCCCCGGAGGGACATGGGGTCAAACCCCAGTACGGAGAGCAACAAGACAACAGCAATAAACAGCAAGGAATAAAATGCAGATGCTATGCATGAGACGCCGAATAACAACGGAAGGCTCTACCCTCGAGGGAGCTAAGGAACTCAAACATAGCTCCAAGAATCATCAACAACATACAGTGGCCACGGGGTGTGTTCACAGTGTGGTAGTGAGCCACTCGCCATGACGCTACACCCACTTACCAGATGCATCAAACAACTCAACCTGCTGTTGCCTCGTCCATGAACTGTGATAGTTAACCACTCGGCGCATGGTGGCTACGATCCCAGCAGGGAGATGAGAGTGCGGTATTGCCGCTCGCCCTCACATCCTGGTAAGAAACAACAACAATACAACAAGGTACAAAGACTACCAAAGCTGGAAAAAGGAATACCATGCGTGTATGCAACATGCTGGAATACAAGCATATACACCTATGCAACCCAGCAATAACACAATAGCATACAGAATCCTCAACAGGACACAACCAGCAGGCACGACCATTCCACATAACAGCAACTACAATCATCCAAGCCATAACCTCGCTGTAATATAATCTCAAATCCGTGCCTTATACTGAGCAACAATTAACACTGCGAGAAATCCCGAAAACTCTGGTAAAAACCTGTTAAACACACGACATACACAACATAAATCTAACGGGTTGCTAATCATGCTCACGACTGGGAGTCACACTCAACCAGCTGCTCAATATACCTCAACAATTACACAGAAAGCTTAAAACTATGGCTAGGAACAAGGTCTCACCGAAAACCAGAACGTAGTTCTACCCGGTCGACGCAACACTCGAACGGCAGCAACTTCGTGTTCCTCAACTAGCCAATTACAGCTTCTAAAACTGGTACTAAAAGGAAGAGCTTTTCGAGAGGAGTCCAATGCTACCTCGCACGAGCAAAACAACCGCCGGAAACGCCGGGAAATCACCGGAAAAGCTCACGACTGAACAGTGCTCTAGGGTTCGAAGAACAAAGAACGAAAGGCTGGAAATTTCTAAGTATGGGAACTAATAATCCACAACGAATACCAAGTCTTGCTATATATATAATTCCCACAACTGCTGAAATCTTAGAAACAATCCACCGACAAAATCAGCAGGAACACTACAAATAGCAGACGCAAGGAACCAACTGCTGATTCTCAATTAACGCTAAAACAATCGCAAAACAAACCAACGGCTGGTTCTCAAAACGGCGTCGAGCTACAGGAAAGTTGACCCACGTTTGACATCTGCTTCTGCTGAACAACCAGCAGACACACGCACGCAATTCCACCAACTGGTACCAGACGCAACATCCAAATGACGTCGCGACCAACTAAACTAAACGCAGTCGTTTTGCCCTCGCTACACGAAAACACTAAAGCACCTGCTGATCACAACACGCGCAACCAGACTTCATGCAAACGACAACGTTTCAGGAATCTCGCGCTGAAACACGCTTCTGCTGGATTCATCACCGACCAGCTGCTAGCTCAAAAAACCAGCTGATACTCGAAAATATCAAAAACACGAAAACTTCTAGAATTGCTCCAAATGCTATTTCAGACCCGAAAATGTAAACCAACTCTCAAACAGAGATTCGACCAGCAGAAAACTCCCAAAAACCGATAAAATCAACAGATAAATCTTAACACAATTCCAGGTCTCACAATGGCACAATTATGTATTGAAGGATCCGAGCCAGGGCTCTGATACCACTATTGGCTACAATGGCGGATCCGGATCCCGTTTCCCGGGGGCGCAGCGGAAATCAAAAATTGCCCCGAGAAACGTTCAATACATTAATTCAATTCAATAAACATTCATAGGGTGTTCATCGAATCGTTACCTTGCTGGCGTCTAGGCGCCTGGCTCCAACCACAATTCGCAGGGAAATCTGGCTCTTGAATTGTAGGCGGCGGTAGATCCTCCTAATCAGGTCCACGACCGGAATCAAGATCCCTCCATCAATCTGCACTAGAAGAACTGACGGATTTTACCACGGACGGAATCTACTCAGCACGACGATCGGAGCAAGTCCAATCACGGGGCGGCGGCGCGTGGCCGGCGTGGGGCGGCGCATGAGGCGGCGCGGCCAAGGGGAGGAGAAGAGGTGGGGGGCGGCGGCTCTATGCTTGGAGCTAGGGTTGTGTGTGTTTTGATGCCCTAGTACAAGACTAGTATATAATTAAGTGATGGGCTTGAACCGGCCCAATGGACTTGGGTCAGGCCCAGGTCCATGTGAACATTCGGTTCAATCCTGTCACTACGACTTCATTATAATTCCGATCGACGATCAGATCGGACCGATCGACTCATTTTCCAAAACTGAATAATATGATGTGAAAAACAATTTTTCAGATCATCTAGCCCAAAATAGCAGTTTAGCCCCTCAACTTTGGGAAATCGCAATTTGACCCCTGTTGACTTTTAGGAAGTCGCACTCCCTAAAATCCTCTTCCTATGCTCAA
>KV019264.1:179147-192902 GCA_001598015.1 Dorcoceras hygrometricum | reverse complement strand
ACAATTGTTAACATTATATAACATAATGAAAATAAAGAATGCCATAAATAAATGCGTATTTCATAAATAAGATTGTCATTTACAAGAGTCTATAAAACCCACACGCCACAAGTTGGCTAGTTGGACATCTATTCTAACAGTGACTTCGAAACCATATTTTCGGACTAACCCATCGGATCATGGTAATGTTTCTAGCAACATCGCCCCATGATCCCCTAGGTATCACTGATAGTGCCTGCAAAAATCAATCGGTCATGGTTAGCGTACAGTACGGTCCTTTCAAGTCAAATATCCCGATCAGATCAACGATCATTGGTAAGTCGAGAGTCGCTAGAGATCCAATAACCATGCATACATCTTGGAGATCAAATAGTGACATCGCATGTGTTACTAGGTAACCCATTTACCCAAAACACGTCTAGTACTCTGGCCAGAGATTTATCACACTATTATCTCCTCAGATAGCATAGGATATCAATGCACAAGGGCGAGCGGTGAATCCTCGACAACGAAGCATCGACTCCTACATGCATCGGGACCTCACCCAACCCCGCCACCTGATGACCCCAACTGATTCGTTAAACGGGTCAAAGTGTGGCACCTATCATGTAGAGTCTCAATGAAGTTTCGAGTAATAAGGACTAATCTGTACAACCAAAACCTCGGACTTAATCCACTCGACAAATGGTAACCACTTGGAAAGTCCGAACGAGGGTAGTTCGATAGATCACCAGGTCACTATCCATCTGCATGCTCAGAACATCACAATGTTCCCTACCAATGAAACGTGGTACTTCACATCGCAGATGCTAGTATCAAGCTCGGGCGGCCCTTATCCTCTTTCGGACGGCCCAATTGACTAGGACCATGTTCATAATACACAGTGACTATTAGATGTGTTTCATGATAGCCATCATATCCACTATCACATCTAACATACACTATAGTGCATTCAAGTTCTTTATCCAACAATTGTAATCATAATAATGAAGATAAAGAATGTCATAAAAGAATACGAATTTCATAAATAAAGATCGTTTTACGTAGAGTCAACAAGAACCCACACACCACAAGTTGGCTATTTGGGCACCCACTCTAACAAGAGTGTCCCATTTAAATGTAGTAGATGCATATGATATTTTCGTTATATTGTATTGTATCTGTTGGATCTGGATAACAGATCCAGATCTGAGTTTTGAATTACACAAAACTTGTTATTGTGTTTCTAATGTTTTTACTAAGTGTGCAGATGTTATCTAGAAATACAACAAGAGAGATCTGGACAGACGAGTGTTTATCAGAACAGTTCACAGCTGGATTAGCAACGTAGGCAGAAGATAAGAGAATTGAATATTTCAGCAGTCGTGACATCATCCAAGTGTATTGAAGATTTCAGAAGTCGTGACGTCATTGAGAGTTTCGTAGAAGATAAGAGAATTGAAGATTTCAGCAGTCGTGACGTCATCCAAGCTTATTGAAGATTTCAGCAGTCGTGACGTCATCGAAAGCTGGGCAGCTGTGAGATGTATCAGATCTGATACAGTAACTCAATAAGATCTGATACTGTAGCAGACCAAGAGCTGAAAATAGTAAATCACGATTTCGGAGCCTAAACGAAGGAATTCGGCCGAAAAGCGGCTTAGGTCAACAACGAAGCTATTGAGTCTTGCTCGTTGGACCGTTTCGGAGGGAATATCACTGGTCTCATGCGAAAATGTGAAGTCTGATCAGAGGTGAAGACAAGAGCAGTTGAGTCAGATGTTGAAGACAAGAGATCTGGATCCAGCAATGAACAGAAGAACGATTCAACAGTGAAGAGAAGTCTGTTCAGCAGTGAAGAGAAGTATGTTCAGAAGTGAAGAGAAGTCTGTTCAGCAGTGAAGAGAAGTATGTTCAGCAATGAAGAGAAGACGATATCAGATTTCAATCAGATGTGAAGAAAATATGCAAGCAGAAGCTGAATCAAAGATCGAAGCTGGATAAGAAGCAATAAAAAAAAACACACAGATGCGAAGCATTTGACAACAGATATGAAGATTAACTGGACCATAGAAGTCAACTGCTGAGCCTATTCAGATGTGAACATATCAGACTTATTCAGAAGTCAACAAAATCTTATTCAGAAGTCAACAAAAGCTTATTCAGAAGACGAAAAAAGCCTGCAAAGTAGGGGACACAAGGACAACTCTGTCGATACTTTACAGAACACCTTTCAACGGGAAGAAACTTGTGTCCAACGGATTAATTTGAACAGAGGATATTTATTCAAGAAGGATTTATGAAGATGATGATGCTGGTGTTAGAGTAGATGCCCAACTAGCCAACTTGTGGCGTGTGGGTTTATAGACTCTTGTATGAAACAATCTTTATATATGATATTCGCATTTATTCATATGTCATTCTTTACTTTCATTGTGTTGTATAATGATTAAAAATTGCGTTGAGTAAAGACCTAGAATACACTAAAGTGTATGTTAGATGTGATAGTGGGTATGACGGCTATCATGAAACACATCTAATAGTCACTGTGTATTCTGAACATGTTCCTAGTCGATTGGGCCGTCAAAATGAGGATAAGGTCGCCCGAGTTCGAGACTAGTATCTGAGATGCGAAGTACCATGTTTCATTGGTAGGGAACATTGTGATGTTCTGAGCATGCAGATAGATAGTGACCCGGTGATCTATCGAACTACCCTCCTTCGGACTTTCCAAGTGGTTACCATTTGTCGAGTGGATAAGTCCGAGGTCTTTGTTGTACTGATTAGTTCTCACGACTCGAAACGTCATTGAGACTCTACATGATAGGCGTCTCACTTTGACCCGTTACCTGACTATTAGATGTGTTTCATGATAGCCGTCATACCCACTATCACATCTAACATACACTTTAGTGTATTCTAGGTCTTTACTCAACGCAATTGTAAATCATCATACACACAATGAAAGTAAAGAATGCCATATAATAAATGCGAATATCATATATAAAGATTGTCTTATACAAGAGTCTATAAACCCACATGCCACAAGTTGGCTAGTTGGGAATCTACTCTAACATCAGTTGTATATGGGCGTAATCTGAATTTGTTCAACTCACGCACATTCAGCTGAATTAACGCTTATTACTTTTCATCTGAGGTTCCCCCTAAGCTGAAGGTTCTCCCAAAGCCGAGGTTCTCCTAAGATGAGGCTTCTCCTGAGCTGAAGGTTCCCTTAAGCTGAAGGTTCTACCTAAGCTGAGGTTCTCCTAAGCTGAGGCTTCCCCTGAGCTGAAGGTTCCCCTAAGTTGAAGGTTCCTCCCTAAGCTGAGGTTCCCCCTAAGATGATGTTCCCTAAGCTGAGATTCTCTCAAGCTGAGAAATTCCTCTATCACTTGCAATCGATAGATTATGGTAGTTCTAATAGACCAAGAATATTTTGAAAATACAAAAACTTAGCGTCAGACAGTGGCTTGGTGAAGATATCAGCGACTTGTTGTTCTATTGAAACATATTCTAGCCTGACGTCCTCTTGAGCACGTGATCTCTTATGAAATGATGCATGATGTTGATGTGCTTGGTTCACGAATGCAGCACAGGAGTCAGATTGATAGCAATATCACCGATATTGTTGCAGAATATAGGAGCTTCACTTGGGGTGATTGCTTCAACCCGTATAGAGCTTTATCCAGTTTGTAAACGTGATCTGGATATGTATGATTTACGAAGCTAGGAGGTTGTGCTACATACACTTCCTCTGTTAAAATTCCGTTTAGAAAGACAATCTTCACGTCCACCTGAAAGATTTTGAAGTCTTTGAATGCATCATATGCAAGAAACATGCGAATGCCTTCTAATCTAGCTACTGGTGCGAAGGTTTCGTCAGTCTATTCCTTCTAGTTGTCTAAAACCTTGTGCTACCAGCCTAACTTTGTTTATAACAACTCAATCTTCATTTAAGTTGTTCCTAAAGACTCATTTTGTTCCTATCACAGATTGATCATAGCTTCAATCCATAATGAAGAATCAACATCAGAAATTTCCTCCTTGAAGTTTCTTGGATCGCATCCACCGTCAGGATCACCTTGATCCTCTTCAAGTAGGAAACCATATTGTACAGGAGGTCTGGGGATAATTTTGGATCTCCTAGGAGCATTCACCTTAATGATTGGTTCTTGAGGTGTGGGTGATACAGTGCTCGCTTCGGGTTGATCTCGAATTTCTTCGAGTTCTATCATCTTGCCTTTTCTATCCAGTAGAGATTCCTTATCCAAGAAGGTAGCATTTTGGAAACAAACACTTTTTCTTCCACAGGATTATATATATAGTATCAAATCGAGTTCTTTGGATATCCACGAAGTAACATAAGATGGATAGATTATCTAGCTTATCTCCCACTGTCTGCTTCACATAAGCAGGACATACTCATATTGTAACGCCCCAAAATCCATAGGACCACATTTATGCATTTTATAAATCATATGGGCCAATTGGCAATTTTAAATATTATGTATCTACTGAATTATTGATTTCAGCAGGTGATGGTGCGCTGCAGCTCATTTCAGCAGGAAACTCCAAAAGCCAATGCACAAGTTGGTTTGAAATGGATTGTAAAATGTTTTAAGGAGGTAAAATGATTTCTTTTGAAAAGGGTTTGGTGTTTTATAAATTAAAATACTACGAAGGGAATTTTACTAACTTTTAGGAGTGTGTCATGCTTGATTTTAATTAGCTGTGGTTGCAAAGCTTCAAATCAAGGCACGTAAAAGCTGATCTTTTCTACACCATTTGAAGCATATATTGTGTTTTAATGGATCTGCTTGCCTGTTTATTGTTGACATGTTTAACGTTCATGTTTAAATGATTTAGACATGACAAGGAAAGAAAGATGGGTTCGAAAATGTTGTTTTGATGTTCATAAGGCTTCCAGTATGTTTTTCAGAAAGTTTATGAAGTTTTATATGAACTGAGGATTCGAATTCATTTCCAGAAATGTTAGGAAAGTTCTTCTTGCAGCAGCTGTAATATTAGAATTGGATAACTGTGTAATTGGTAGTTGCTGGTCGAATCATTGGTATGGTTTGATAGGCAACAGCTGATGGCATCGTTGTTGTTTTGATTTTACAGATGAAGAGTTATGTATTCAGCAGCTGTATCTACTTGTTAAGATTCAGCAGCTGTGTGATTTTAGCGTTTCTGAATGTTCTTCCAGTAGTTGAAATGTCGAAATTTGATGATTTTTGTAATCAGTAGTTGTTAGTTGAATCAGTATAAAGTCTGATTTAATAAGCAACGGCTGGTAGCGAAATCATTGTTTAGACATTGCAAGTGCTTTCGTAAATTTCAGCAGATGCACTGTTCATCAGCAGATGCGTCTTTCTTTATTAGTATCAGCAGTTGCTTTCCTTTGATTAGGAATCAGCAGCTGCATTGTGCTTTTAAATTCAGCAGTTGCTTTAATTTCAAGTACTGTTCATTCCAGCTGGTACTAGTCTTGCGACTGGTACTATTCATTTCGACTGGTTTTCTCTCAATCAGTTCCAGTTTAACGATATGTTTCCAAAGTCGAATTCAATACTCAGTAAAGTTTTAAAATGGGAAGCAAATGTTTAAAATGATGGAACCCGATGTTGAAAAGAAATGTTTTAAAGAAAGGATTGTTAAGGAACAAAAGCTATTTTAGATTATGGCATAGATAGTTGACGGTCACCATTGAAGAAGGGTGAGTAGTCGTCCAGATGTCGGCTGCCCTTTCATATGAGCTATATGCTAAAATTTGTATTTCGTCTGCTGATTGTTCTAACGACACCGTTTCATTTAATACAAAGATCAGCAGGTAGTTTTGTGTTTGTCTGCTGATCACTTTAACGACATCGTTTCACTTTATACAAAGATCAGCAGGTAGTTTGTACTCCTCTGCTGATCACCTCAACGACATCGTTTCATTTTATATTTATTCTTGTGACTGGTACTGTTCACCAGCAGATGCATTTCTTTTCATTTCAGCAGGTATTAGTCTTGCGACTGGTACTGTTCATTTCGACTGGTTTTTCTCTCAATCAGTTCCAGTTCAACGATATGTTTCCAAAGTCGAATCCATACTCAGTAAAGTTTTAAAATGGGAAGCGAATGTTTTAAATAATGGAACCCGATGTTTTACAGAAATGTTTAAAGAAAGATTGTTAAGGAACGAAAGATGTTTTAGATTATGGCATAGACAGTTAAGGTCACCAAGGAGAAGGGTGAGCAGTTGTCAAGATGTCAATTGCCCTTTCATATGAGCTATATGCTAGAACTGATATCGGAAGTCATTTTGATCAAAGTGCAACACGGACCAAATAGAACTTATATGCCATGATCAACTGAAAAATGGAATTTAATGAAATGAGAAACTGGGCTATCTTCCCCTGTTTCTGCCATTGATATGTTTATGAAAATGATATTGTATATTGAAGTTCCTTAACATATGCATTGTACAGATGTCTGCCTGCATTTTATGAATTGTTACTACGAGATTTTACTTGCTGAGCCTTTAGGCTCGCTAGCTTTTAAAATGGTGCAGGTACGACAGCTGATGAAGGAACAGCAGGTGGAACTTGAATCAGCAGATGGGTGGCGTTGTGTTTATCCAAGGCCTACGTTTTCCGTGTCATAGTTATATTTTTTTGATTAGGTTGTGCTGTATTAAATCAGTAGCAATGGTTGTATATTTATATCGAATAGCAGCTATTGTAAACCGCAATTGCAAAGTTATATGAAATACCCTGTTTTCCGCATATGTTTTAGCAGTAGCGTGCACATTTGAGTATCTGCTGATCTTTGATTTGTTGTGTGTTTCGTTCCTTTGAGTTATAAGAGATGCAACTTATAACAAATTATCTTTTAGCCCTTCTTTTATTCGAAAATTTTTGTTTACTCCAATTCTCGTGGCCCCATTGGGTTTGGGTGTCACACATATTTTCAAATACAAGTACCTGGGCGGTTTGCTCATCCATATCTCATATGGAGTCTTTTCCACTACTTTAGTGCAGACTTTGTTCAACAAAATTACCGTAGTTTCAAGCGCATTGCCCCAAAACATGGGTGGAAGCTCAGTAAATCTCATCACAGATCGAACCATGACCATCAAGGTTTGATTATGATGCTCCGCTACACCATTTTGTAGTGGTGTCCTTTAAGGTGTTAATAGTGAGAGAATCTTGTTCTATTTAAGATAATCCAAAACTCTGTGCTTAAGTATTTCCCACCTCGATCAGATCTAAGAGCTTTAATACTTATGCCCAGTGGGTTTTCTACTTCATTATTGAATTCCTTGAACCTTTCAAAGGATTCAAATTTATATTCTTAAATACAAATGCCTCATACCTCGAGTAGTAATCGGTAAAGGTAATGAAGTAGGTGTGCCCATACTTAGTACCGATATAAGTGGGCCACACACCTGTATGGATCAATCCAATAGTCCATGCGCATGCTCAGGCTTGTCTATAAAAGGTGTTTTAGTCATTTTTCCTTTTATACAGGACTCACGAGTAGGTATGGAGTTTGATGTCAAACATTTCGAACGTCTCCTCTCCCACTAACTTGTTCATACTTCTTAGTGATATATGACCTAGCCTAGCGTGCCATATTTGTGCGGGGTTTTTGATTATTACGCTTCCTTTTAACAGTACCCAGGCTTGTGGCAGTGGTGGAAAACACCCTCAGACTTGTCCGGCTTGGAAGACTTCGCCTTGGCTTATGTTGACAGCACCCCCTTTGGCTGGGAAGAACACTTCTTTTCTTTGCCTATGGGCCCCTTCTTCGCATAGGAAGATGAGCCCATCGAGAGAACATGTTTGTCTATTTGATGGTTCCATCACACGATCAATACATTGACCAATTCTTCAAGACTAGACTCCAGTTTGTTCATGTTGAAGTTAACCACAAAACAATTGAACGTGGGAGGAACAGAGAGAGAAGTAACAAATCCACAGACAACTCATGTGGAAGTTCGAGATCGAGGCTCACCACCTTCTCAATGATCCCAATCATGCGTACCCCATGCTCGTGACCGAAATCCCATCTCAATGTGGCTCATCATGAGATCCTTGGTAGCAGTGTACCTCTTTGCTCGCGGGTTCTTCCCAAGCAATTATTTGAGGTGCTGGTGAATGTCAGCAACATGCACTGCTTCCTCAAAAATCCTCTGTAGTTCGTTGGACATAGATGCCAACATATAGAGCCTGGCTTTGAGATCATGTTCCCACCATGTCTCAAGCTTCTTCAGCTCCTCGGAGCTGATGTTAGCAAGTGCTTCTTTCGGAGAAGATTTATCTAGTACACATACTAGCTTCTCAGAGGCCAAAACAATCCCGAGGTTTCGTAACCAATCAAGGTAGTTCTCTCCTTTTAGTTTGTTCTTATCGAGAATCAATGATAGTGGATTACGCATAGTCATGGTAAATATACTGAATTAAGAACAGACACATATCAATGAATATTCATAATAATTTACTAAGACATAAAATATTGTCATTTATCATGAATCACCCTCTCACTATTTTAACGATTTCACCACCCTCTAATGAAATCGAGAAAGTCAGTTTTCTTAGTGGGTGCATAGTCCAATCGAGAAACCATGGTCTCGAATAATATCAGCCAACCATGATCCCCAAAAGGTAGAGCCCAATTGCATCAAATGCAATCCCCATGCTTTTACCTCACGTCCAGTAGCCCAATAATATGACGTCGATTACCATCACGTGTCAAGATGACCCACAAATGTTGAGTTGTAATGGACGGTCACCATAACATCCCCAATAATATGAACCAATGCCATGGGAGTTCCATCCAACTCACAACAAGTGTCAATGGCGTGCACAACTTTCCGACAAAGAACCCCCCCAATAATATGAGACGGGTTATGCATGCGGGTAGCTTCAGCGTACACCCATTGTTGATGGAAGGTAGAAAATTTTAAACAATATTTAATTTCTCTTAGCTTCATGATCTTATCGAATAAACTTTTGTTTTATGTTCATTTAGGAGCTATGGACTAACATTTTCTAAGAGTGCTTCCAGGTCATTGGAGGGGCTAAGACCCGCTTAAAACCCAACTTCCTAAGACAAACTAACGCCCTTCAGTGAGCCCAACTGGTACGAGCCATTTTTAAGCCGGTCTATGAAGAACTCTCTTAGATTACATTTTGTCACATGGCTTCATAATTATTATTAAACTATGTTTCTTCAATTTAATCATGAAACTTTAATCTTGATATAAATTTTAACTCACATTTAAAATGAGGGATTTTAATTTTGGAAATTTGGTCTCATTAATTTTAAATCATATTTTGTTTGATCTATGTTACAGATCAAAATCTTAATTTTGATAACACAAAACCTGCTATTATTTTACTAATGGTTTTTGATAAACGTGCAGTCGTCCAGAGCAGCGTAGAAGATGTCCAAGATGTCCTGGTTTTTGATAAACATGCAGTCGTCCAGAGCAGCGTAGAATATGTCCAAGCTGGCTAAGGACAAACTAGCTCGGATTAAAGAAAACTAGATCAGGAAGATTGGTCAAGCTGGATGCTTAAGAGAGATGGGTTTATTGTGGAAGATGAAGATGAAGATGAAGATGGAGATGAGGAAGGATCTGTGAGAATCTTGATGAGCTCGTGGTGATTCCTGTAGAAGAATAAGAAATACAAGAGCAGGATGCACTCGATCAGTCTCCATAGGACCAAGCTGTTACAGATTAGAAGAGAGCTGCAAGCTATTGAGAAGATGTCCAAGATGGAACAGTAAGGGGACGCCCAAGATGGTACAGCAAAAGAGAAGAAGCTCAGGGAATAACAGCTCGGATCGGTGGTCAAGTGCAGATTAAAGATCCAGTGAAAGCTGAATCAGAACAGATGTGATCCAAAGAAGAAGGGATATAATCACTGGTGCAAGATTTATCCAGTGGAGAGGAACACATGCTGTTAGATACTAAAGGAATCATGGAGGAAGAGCACAAGCAAGTACACACAATCAAGGAAAAGACCAGCTGGGAAGGAAACCAGCTGGGAGACAAGCTTAGAGCTTATAGTGTACTGAATCAACATGGAGTGTACAGGCGCAGACAAGAGAAGGAAAGGACTTATCAAGAGCAGCTCTGAACAAGAGCAGAGAAGAAGCACATATCAGCTCAAGAGAAGCTTAGAGATGAGAAGCAACCAGCTGGTAGACCAGATCGGGAGCTTTGCGATAAATTAGATGAATTAGTTTGTGTAATCTCATAATACTAGAAGACAAACTAATTTGTCTGATCGAGACAAAAGCTCAAAGTGAGAAAAGGCTGCAGAAGCGCAGATATGAAAATAGCTCAAGCCAAATAAAGCCTGCAAAGCCTTTAATGCTAAAGAAAACAATGTACAACATTGTCAGAAGACTTTTTAGGAGCTACACCTTTTTGTCCAATGGATAAAATTTCACAAGATTCTTTATATCAAGAGCAGAAGCTGGCAGAAAAGAGAAGACGCGAGAGTGTGTGCACAAGAGCAGAATGAAAACAAACAGAGTGCACAACACAACATAGAGCAGTGCTTGTCGAAGGTTTGCACACTCAGGTGGGAGCAAGTGTGCAAGCTGTTCGTGTGCCCAGCTGTGAGCTGATGTACAGGCCGTAAGCTTCAAAGAGATATCTTATTCGATAGCACAACCTGGTTAGACATCGAGATCCAGGTAGATCCGCTGTGTCGGTGGAGCATCAGCTAGTGGAGCCCCTTAGATGTTGATCGAGTGTAAATGTATATACGTCGAGTCAATACCAGGGGATGCCCTGCGTAGTTGTTGAGTTGTTTGACTTGATACTGTTCTTGGGATTTATTTACATATTGTTGTTAACCGGAAGATTGGATGTTGTTTACTATTTGGATTTTGTATGATTGGTGAGCATATTAGCTCTACATGTAGTTGTAAATAGTTTTATTGGAATTTATGGCTATATTTTTTTGTACTGACTCGTTATTTTGTATCAAACCTAAAGAAAATTTTTAACCCACTTTTAAGCTTCAGTGTTAGTCGTTATTGTGTGCTTAATCTTGGATTATGAGCACCAGGCATGACAAATGCTTAAATATTACATGTGAGAAAACTGCAAATTCTGTTTATTATCCCAAAATGATTGCTAATGACCTCAATTCAGTTCTCCACCGTTCATATTTTAAATCGTTATGTCTTACATATGATGTCCAAATTTCATTCTAATCCAACGGTTAGTGTTTTGTAAAACTCTTTGCACTAATTCTGTATTAATTCCATACGAGAAATATGTAGCTCTTGTCCATAGCTAAGAAACAGTTATAAATCACCTCAAAAGCAGATCTTGACAGTTCAAAAGTTATTCATTATGTTTCACATATATTATTCAAATTTTATCCTGATCCAAAGGTTAGATATTACTAAATTAGCTTTTCAATACTATTTTACCAATTATATATGTTAAAACTATAACTTCTATCCACCATCCTGATATCGATGCAAATGGCTTAAAATCTGATCTTTTCCATTCACAATTTATAGGTGCCCAACTAGCTAACTGTTGGTAGTGGCATTGTTGACTCTACTGTAAAAACGATCTTTACTCATATAATTTACATTTACATGGCATTTTTTATCTATTCTTTTATTGCACAAACTTGTTGGATAAAGACCTTGAGTGCACTATAGTGTATGTTAGATGCGATAGTGGATTAGATGGCTATCATGAAACACATCTAATAGTCACTATGTGTTCTAAACGAGTTCCTAGTCAACTGGACCATCCAAAAGAGGATAAAGGCTTCCCAAGCTTGAGACTAGCATCTGTGATAAAAGTACCACGTTTCATTGGTATGGAACATGGAGATGTTCTGAGCATGCATGATGGATTGTGACCCGATGATCTATCAAACTACCCTCGTTCGAACTTTCCAAGTGGTTATCGTTTTTCGAGTTGCACTATAGTGTATGTTAGATGCGATAGTGGATTAGATGGCTATCATGAAACACATCTAATAGTCACTATGTGTTCTAAACGAGTTCCTAGTCAACTGGACCATCCAAAAGAGGATAAAGGCTTCCCAAGCTTGAGACTAGCATCTGTGATAAAAGTACCACGTTTCATTGGTATGGAACATGGAGATGTTCTGAGCATGCATGATGGATTGTGACCCGATGATCTATCAAACTACCCTCGTTCGAACTTTCCAAGTGGTTATCGTTTTTCGAGTGGATTAAATCGGAGGTATTTGTTGTACAGATTAGTCCTCATTACTCGAAACAACATTGAGACTAATGCTAGTCCCCTCACTTTGATTAGTTGACCGACTCCAGGAGGGTCATCAGGTGGCGAGGTTGGGTGAGGTCATGACGCTTGTAGGAGTCGATGATTTGTTGTCGATGATTCACTGCTCGCCTTGGTGCATGGATATCCTACGCTATCTAGTAGATGATAGTGTGACAAACTCTGGCCAGAGTACTAGATGTGCTTTCGGTAAATGCACATGCGATGTCACTATTTGATCTCCATGATGTATGCATGGCTATCGAATCTCCAGCGACTCTTGATTTACCAATGGTCATTGATTCGATCGAGATATTTGAGCTGAAAGGACCGTACCGTACGCTAACCATGGGCAACTGGTTCTTGCAGGAACTATCGATGATACGTTAGGGATCAAGGGGTGATGTTGCTAGACGTTTTACCATGGTCCAATGGGTAATTCAAAAATGTGTTTTCGGGGTCAAAAAAAGTTATGAGCACATGACTAGATGTATCACTGAACCATTGAGGGTCATAAAAGTACTGGTTTCTCAATTCCCGTATGGATATGGTACTCAAAGAGTTGAATATAGTAGGAGGAAGGTTGGGAGTATGACTTCCAAAATTAGCTAAGAGGAGTAGGACTTCCATATTTAGCTAATAGGAGTGGAACTGCCATTTTTGGATTAGGTGGTCTAAAAAATTGTTTTCACATCATAATGTACAGTTTTAGAAACTGTGCAGATCGGTCCGATCTGATCGCCGATCGGAATTATGATGACACCACTATGTTGTGACACCCAAACCCAATGGGGCCACGAGAATTGGATTAAACAAAAATTTTCGAATAAAAGAAGGGCTAAAAGATAATTTTTTATAAGCTGCATCTCTTATAACTCAAAGGAACGAAACACACAACAAATCAAAGATCAGCAGATACTCAAATGTGCGCGCTACTGCTAAAACATATGCGGAAAACAGGGTATTTCATATAACTTTGCAATTGCGGTTTACAATAGCTGCTATTCGATATAAATATACAACCATTGCTACTGATTTAATACAGCACAACCTAATCAAAACAATATAACTATGACACGGAAAACGTAGACCTTGGATAAACACAACGCCACCCATCTGCTGATTCAAGTTCCACCTGCTGTTCCTCCATCAGCTGTCGTACCTGCACCATTTTAAAAGCTAGTGAGCCTAAAGGCTCAGCAAGTAAAATCTGAGTAATAACAATTTCATAAAACGCAGGCAGACATCTGTACAATGCATATGTTAAGGAACTTCAATATACAATATCATTTTCATAAACATTTCAATGGCAGAAAAAGGGGAAGATAGCCCAGCTTCTCATTTCTTTCAATTTCATTTTCAGTTGATCATGGCATATAAGTTCTATTTGGTCCGTGTTGCACTTTGATCAAAATGACTTCCGATATCAGTTTAGCATATAGCTCATATGAAAGGGCAATTGACATCTTGACAACTGCTCACCCTTCTCCTTG
>KV019264.1:160707-175496 GCA_001598015.1 Dorcoceras hygrometricum | reverse complement strand
AAACCATACCAATGATTCAACCAGCAGCTACCGATTTCACAGTTATCAAATTCTAATATTACTGCTATTTCAAGAAGAACATTCATAACTTTTCTGGAAGTGAATTCCGATCCTCAGTATCTTTTAAACTTCATAATCTTTCTGAAAATCATACTGGAAGCATCATAACCATCAAAACATCATTTTCGAACCCATCTTTCTTTCCTTATCATGTCTAAATCATTTCAAACATGAACTTTAAATATATCCATAACCTACCGGCACGCAGATCCAATAAAACACAATATATACTTCAAATGGTGTAGAATAGATCAGCTTTTACGTGCCTTGATTTGAAGCTTTGCAACCACAGCTAGTTCCTGCAGATTCCTCCCTTTTGAGCAACACACAACTTCTTCTGGAAATTTCTTTGAAGAACACTTTAAAACTTTTCTTTGCAAATGATACAAATCCTACTTTAAAAACAAGTATTTATATGAAAGGGATTAGTGGCAAGCTACTTGTGAAATCAAGCATGACACACTTCCAAAATTTAGTAAAATTCCCTTCATATTGTTTTAATTTGTAAAACACCAAACCTTCTTTTAAAGAAATCATTTCACCTCCTTAAAACATTTTACAATCAATTTCAAACCACTTGTGCATTGCTCTTTGGGGTTACCTGCTGAAATCAGCTGCAGCGCACCAACACCTGCTGAAATCAATAATTCAGCAGATACATAATATTTAAAATTGCCAAATGGCCCATATGATTTATAAAATGCATAAATGTGGTCCTATGGATTTTGGGGCGTTACAATGTGGACTTGGAACCAATGTGACAATCTATAAATAGTGGCCATGGGGTGTCATTTTAAAGGTATCAAGTTGTGTTGACAACTCTCATCTCTCCTCCCCTCCACTCTCGGCCTCTTCCCACCACCGCCGTCGGAATTCATTCCGGTCGTATTGGTGTGGAGATTCAGTTGTGAAAATTTTGTTGGTTTTCTAGTGCAAACTAGCAAAGCAATTGGGATCCCGATCGTGGACCGGATTAGACGATTGGAGCTGTTCAACCGTTGAAGGGCTATCTCACTTAGTGGAATAGTCGGAGTCGGGCGCCAATTCGCCAAAGGTAAACATTCTAATACCCTATGAATGTTTAATAGTATTGAGTTTCACGTATGATCATTCCCGGGCAAATATTTTTAGACTTCTGTTGCGCCAGGGAGTGAGATTTGGATCCGCCACTACGTCAACACTTGAAATGTTTCCAAGTTCAGTTCAGTATGTATATATATGTATAATCCCGTTATGCTCGAATGGTTCCCCCAGTTGTTGAGTGTTTCCCCAAACACTCACCGCTTATTTTTTCCACCCAGATAGAATGAAGAACATATTAAAGAAGATGAACAAAACATGTTTTAGTTCTGGTTAGACTTATTTAATTCTTTTTATTTCGCTTCACATTTCTATTATTCAAGTTGTAAAGACAATCATTTTTATTATGTATCGGACTGATTTTGAGCTGTACTATGAGGCTTGATGTTTTGCAATGAATAATTATTAAATATCGGTGGTAGTCACGTCCAGTCTCGTTCTTGGGGCGTGACAGATGTGACCTGTAAATTTCCTTCTTTCAAGATGATCTGATAATTCTTCAGTTCAAAAGCTTAAGCTTATATGGTGTGAACTATTTCAGCTTATCTGAAGATTCAATTCAGCTTGTTTTAGAGTCTCCGGTTTATCTCATATGATCTTCTTTAAATAATCTTGTTTGAGTGTCTCCAATTCAGCTTATTAAGCTTGTCTAATTTTCTTAGTTTATCATGTACCTGCTGGAATTATGAAATTCATTCATAAATTTAATAATCACAAAAACACATATCCTACATAAGCAATGAACTTCGGAAAATCAGATATGATGTTTAGTAGAAATGTGGCGACCAACGAGCAGCAGTCATTGTATGGTATTTTGGAGGTCTTTATAAACCACTAAATTCTTGACAATATTTGGGTGTTCCATCACTCATTGGAAGGAGCAAAAGAGCAGCTTTCAGACATCTTAAATAGCGTGTGTGGCAAAAGGTTCAAGATTGGCGGGAAATGGTTTGTTGAAGGTAGGAAGGGAAGTGCTTTTGAAATCGATTGGGCAAGCAATTCCTTCATATTCAGTGAGTTAGTTTCTACATCCTATCTCTTTTTGAGGAGATTCAACGAATGCTAAATAGCTTTTGGTGGGGATCGAGGAATAGCAAAAGATAACTTGAATAAGTTGAGAAAAGGTGGGTGTGTGTGCAGGAGTTTGGCGGATTGGGATTTAGAGACCTTCGGTGTTTTTAACCTGACTCTTCTTTCCAAACATGGGTGGCAATTCATCACCAAAACAAATGCCTTGGTTAGTCAAGTGTCAAAGCAAAATACATTCCGGATGGGAATTTTGTGAATGAAAAACTAGGCCATTGTCCTAGCTTTACATGGTGAGGTATGTGGAACGCATGTATTGTGCTAAAAGATGGCATATGATGGAAAATCAGAGATGGTCTCTGATCCATGGATTCATAACACTGTGAACTTCAACGTGGAAACTCTCGTAAGTTATGAACAACAAAATATTATTGTGTCAGATCTTATGGTTCCTGGAGCCAAGGAGTGGGATGAAGAGCTATTGAATGAATTATTCATGCTACATGATGTGGAGGAAATATAAAAAATTCCGGTGACAGGGTATGATATGTATGATGCTCAAAAATGGCACCATTCTAGGAGCGGACTCGACATGATTAAATCAGGTTACAGATCGGTAAGACAACTATTTGACTTCAAACCAACAATACATAAGTTTTGATTGGCGGAAGATTTGGAGCTTAAGTATTCCCCCCAAGGTTAAAATCTTCTTATTGAGGGCTACCATATGCTACCTCTGCGAGGTTATGAAATTTCAGCTTTGGATTAATCAGTTTAGAATAAACCGGATCGATGTTGTAAGCTCAATATAAGTGGGTCAGAGCTGGGCGTGATCTGATCTTAGTGGGTTTAGGAGTGAGCTGAGTAAATAGCTCTAAGATGTTTTGAGTAAAGCGTACTGATTTTGTGTATAGCCCGTTGACATAGACTGAGCGTACCGAGCTATTAGAACAGTGCTGATTTGGATCAAGCTGCATGTTGGACGCTGCAAGCTGACATGCTGTGTAACGCCCCAAAATCCATAGGACCACAATCTTAACCCTTTTATTTTCTAAGGGCCATTTTGATATTTCGAGCATTCAGATTTCAGTTTTCGTTCATTTTATTTATTTAAAGCTGATTCCTTTATTTCATATTTGAGACACGATTCAGAAGGTTTCCGGACAGATTTCGCCCCAAGCACAAACTCGAGCAGATTTCAGATTTCGTAAATAAATTTCAAATGAATGAGCAATTTGTTTCTTTTTAAAATCTTTTGGAAAATTTCAAAATCTAAATAGTAGTAGGGAGCTTTTAGCAAATCATTTTGAAAGGACGAATAGTTGGTAGGATATCCCATGCCTACTCGAATGTTTTCACCTAATGCCAATCATGCTCCCTTATATGATTGTCTACGAGAAGTTGGAGCTCATTTCATTTGCCAAGAAAATCTTTCATTCTCTCAAATTTTTCTAAGAAGTTCGTCGCTGTGCTTGAGGAGATTTTCTGCAGGATACCAGCTGTTCTTCGTGTTTCCAGTTTAAGGCAAGTAAAAGCTGATTCTTTGCTACACCATTAAAGTATATATCATTTTTCCTCATTTCTGTGATTGCTTGCCTGTTTTACGTCAAAGTGATTGCCATGTTTATGATCTTGCTTGGTTTACGAAAATGAACAATCGGGTTCACAGAGTTGATTTCTACTTTAAAACTCTTCAGCATGATATGTATAGATATTGTTGTTTTAAAACGCTGGGCAGCACAGATTTGATATTTATGTATGATTATGAAGTTCTTCTTTCTGGTGAATGGCGGCGTCTGAACTTGACTCCAAGTAATCGGTGATGCTGGTCAAATCGGAATTTTGTCACGGTTAGATAGGCAGAGCTGGTATCTTTGGATGTCGTTCGCGATGCTGCAGCACTAGTTCCATAGCCGAATCTGTTTTTCTACGCTAGCGACCTGTTTCCCTTATATATATAGTCAAATATGATTTGCCCATGTCAAATCTGTTTCCCACATATGAAGTCTGTTTCGTACCTAAACACTGTTTCCTACAGTCAAATCTGTATTCCCGCTAGAAATACCGACCCTGAAGCCAAATCTGTTTCAGGCTAGCGCTACTATTCTATAACCAAATCTGCTTCAACGCTAGCGATACCATTTCTATAGCTAAGTATGTTTCAAGCTAACGACACCGTTCCCATAGTCACATCTGTTTTAACATTTTAGCGGTACCATCCCGATAGTCAAATCTGTATTCTACGACTAAGATCTGTTTTGTAGCCGAGTACTATTTTTGTTAGCTAAATCTGTTTTCACTCCAGTGGTATGTTCCCAGTAGCACGATCCGATGATCAGTGAGATTGTAAAGAGAAACGAGTTTTAAAAATAAGTGAACCCCGATGAATGCTGATCTGATTTCAATCAAATGTTTGTTTAAAGGAAGTGTTCAGTTTTAAAGGATTTATGGCATAGATAACAGACAGTCATATTGGAAGGGTGAGCAGCTGTCGAAAGAATTAGTTGCCCCTTCATATTGGGCAACATGCCATATAGTAACTGAATTCAGATGTAGCTTGATCAAGCGCCACGGACCTAAGGAGAGCTTCTAAGCCATAAATCACAAGAAAATATAGATGAGATCTGGGTTTTTTCCCAAATCTGATTTTTTACGAAAGAAGTTTATGTTTAATGACTTCCTTTAAACAACGTTATTTTAATCTAAGAATGTGTCTGCCTGCACTAAGTGATTTTGTTACTCTCAATTTTACTTGCTGAGCCTCTAGGCTCACTAGCTTTTATGGCGCAGGTGATACAGACCTAGGGGCAAACGGGCGGCGGGAGCTGATCCAGCTGTGGTGTGGTGTTTATCGAAGACCGGAGTTTCCGTGTCATAGATATTGTTGTTTTTGATCTTTCTGTCAAATCTGTATTAATATCCATTAAAACATAGTGAATTCATATAGAGTTCCAGTAGTTGTAATATCGCATTTTGCTGTTTTTACCAAATCTGTTATTCAAATCCGTTTCCGCTAAATGTTATTTGGCGCCACTTGTGTTTGTATCTCGGTTTCAATTTTGTAAGGAATACAACTTACAATATTTCGTATTTAGCCCTTCAAATTTCTCCCTTATTTCATTTAATTTCAATTTGATGTCCATGGGCTTGGGCGTCACAACTTGGTATCAGAGCATGGTCCTGAGATAAACACTCGCACTTCCGATTGTGACAGATTTCGTCGACCGTCTCTCCAGAGCTGTGAGTTTTATTTTATGTTACAGAGCATCTGCCTTTTAAATTTAGCATGTTCTGATGTTTATTTGTGGTGGATTACGGGCTATAGATTATGATCTCTGGCCGAGGTAGAGGTAGAAGAGGTATTCCCTTAGAAGAACCAGCCCAGACAGTAACGCTAGCATTACCCAACTTCTAAGGTTGTTGGTAGAACAAACCGGCAGAGGCAATGGCCAATCTTCTAACAGTAGGGGACCAAGCCACGATGATCCACAAGAGAAGTTTCAAAGACAGAAACCGAAGGAATTTGGTGGTACAACAGACCCGCTGGCTGCTGAGAGCTGGATCAAGTCGTTGGATGTCATTTTATAGTATCTCCACATGCTAGATTTGGATAGGCCTAGGTGCGCTATCTATATGTTTAGGGATGGTGCTATGATCTGGTGGGAAGGAGAGAAGCTATCTGTGGATTTGGCGAATCTTACATGGGGATTTCAAGCGGGTGTTCTTCGATCAATACTTCACAGCAGACAAGAGGTCTGAATTGAAGAGAGAGTTTCTAACTGAAACAAGGAAGTATGACCGTACAGGAGTATGTGCGGATGTTCGAAAGAGGGTGTTATGATCGCATAGGAATTATGACCGTATAGGAGTATGTGCGGATGTTCTAAAGAGGGTGTTATTTTGTGCCTCTTATTGGATATGATCCCGAGGAGAAGTTGAACCACTTTGTGGAGGGATTGAAACCTACATTCAAGCTGAATGTTAGGCTATCTGTGCCAAGAACTTACATAGAAGCAGTGGATAGAGTCCTGCGTGGAGAGATTGGAAAGATGTAGAAGAAGAGAGGCAACAGAAGAGACAGGCCTTCCAGCAGAAAGACCAGAGGTCGTTTAAGAAACAGAACAAGAACCAGCAGAGACCCCAAGAGCAGAAACCCCTACCAATCCAACCCATTAGTGCAGTTCCTGCTACCAACAACAGGCCAATATGTCCCAAGTGCCAGAAGAATCACTCTGGTCCATGCAGACTTGGTCAGAACGTCTGCTACAGATGTGGTTTGCCAGGACATGTTATTAAGAACTGCCCAAAGTCAAAGCACCTGGTGACCAGTAGAGATTTTGTGATAACAGCTGAGCAAGCCAACCCAGATTCGACGGTGGTTACGGGTAAGATCTTGATTGCTGGTATGCCCTCCATAGCATTGATAGATTCAGGTGCTACCCATTCTTTTATAGCAGCCAAGTTTGCTAAGAAGTTACCCATCAGACATGACCAAGTAACTATAGGATTTTGCGTGACGGTACCCTCATGAGAAGAGTTAGTGTCCCATGATTTGTTTCGAGATTTAGGACATAGGCTCCAAGGGCGTTTGATTACCGCAGATTTGATTGTTCTACCTATGACTGAGTTCGTATGATTTTGGGAATGGACTGGTTAACCAAGTATGGGGTAGTAATTGACTTTAAGTTCAGAACAGTAGTGGTCAACCCACCCAGAGGAGACCCGTTCACGTTTGAAGCCAACCAGATTCGGAGGATCCCACGCATTATATCAGCTCTTAAGGCTCAAAGCTGTTTAAGGAAAGGTGGGGTAGGATTTTTGGCAAGCCTATCCTCCTTAGCTACGATTATTAAGCCCAAACTTTTAGATGTGGAGGTAGTGAATGAGTTTCCCGAAGTTTTCCCAGAAGATATACATGGACTACCACCAGACCGAGAGCTGGAATTCACTATCGATTTAGTGCTAGGAGAAGCACCTGTATCCAGACCACCCTATCGCCTTGATTCATCTGAGATGAGATAACTAAGGGAACAGATACAAGTTCTCTTGGATAATGGCTTCATTAGACCGAGCACGTCACCGTAGGGAGCCCATGTGTTGTTTGTTAACAAGAAAGATGGGAGTCTGAGGTTGTGTATAGATTACCGAGAGCTGAATAAGCTGACCATTAAGAATAAATATTCCCTTCCTAGGATTGAGGATCTGTTTGACCAGCTGAAGGGATCGATAGTCTTTTCTAAGATCGACTTGAGATCTGGTTACCACCAGTTATTAGTAATGCCCTTTGAACTTAAAAATGCATCCCCAGCTTTTGTGGATTTGATGAATAGAGATTTCCAACCGTTTTTGGATCAATTTGTGGTTGTTTTCATAGACGATATCTAGTGTACTCCAAGACCAGATCTGATCATGCAGACCATCTTAGGACGGTGCTTCAAGTTTTGAAGAATAAACAGTTGTTTGCCAAGTTTATTAAGTGTGATTTTTGGTTGGGGAAAGTTGCATTCTTAGGTCACATTATATCTAAGGATGGATTGAAGGTTGACCCAGCCAAGGTAGAAGCTGTACGTGAGTGGCCAGTTCCCAAATCTATTTCATAAGTAAAGAGCTTCTTGGGTTTAGCGGGATACTATAGGCGATTTATATAGGATTTTCGAAGATAGCTGTTCCCTTAACCTCGCTAACAAGAAAGCTGGTTAAATATGATTCGACCCCAGATTGCCAACTCAGCTTTGAAAAGTTGAAACAAGCTTTGATAGAAGCTCCTATGCTAACCATGCCATCTGATCAAGGAAAGTTTGTCATTTATACAGATGCGTCCAAGTTGGGCTCAGGTGCTATACTGATGCAAGAACGTAGAATAACTTCCTATGCTTCCAGACAACTTAAGGATCATGAGAAGAATTATCCCACGCACGACATACAGCTGGCAGCTGTAGTCTTTGCCTTGAAGATCTGGAGACACTACCTTTATGGGGATAAGTGTGAAATATTCACGGATCATAAGAGCCTCAGGTACTTTTTCACCCAAAAGGAACTAAATATGAGGCAGAGGAGATTGTTAGAGCTGGTGAAGGATTATGATTGTACAATCAGCTATCATCCAGGAAAGGCCAATGTAGTGCCTGATGCTCTAAGTAGGAAATATATTGGATTAACCCAGCTCACTGCCCAGAGACCGTTGGCTTATGATATTGAGAAGTTAGGATTAGAGTTGGTGCCAGTGGTAGTACTGTGATCTTGGTAGATCTCACCGTTCGATCAAATCTTATAGACCAGATCCGAGAAGGACAGATGAAATATGAGCAGTTGAAGAAGTGGGTTAAACAAGATAGAGAGAGAGGTAACAATCTCTATATCTCAGAAGGAGGAATAGTGAGATTTCATGGCCGGATGTGGGTGCCTCAAGTAGACGCCTTGAGATCAGATCTGATGGCAGAAGCCCATACAACCCCCTACTCTGTTCTTACAGGGAGTACTAAGATGTATAAGGATCTCAAGAAGTTGTATTGGTGGCCGGGAATGAAATGAGATATTTCCAGATTTGTCTCTGAATGTTTGACGTGCCAATTGGTGAAAGCTGAACACCAAAGACCAGCGGGAATGTTGAATCCCTACCTATTCCAGAATGGAAATGGGAGAGCATTGCAATGGACTTCGTAGTTGGATTACCTAGAACTGTTCAATGATACAATTCTATTTGGGTTATAGTAGACAGACTCAGTAAGTCAGCTCACTTCTTACCAGTTAAGACAACCTATGATGTGAGAAGATACGCAGAGCTGTATGTGAAGGAGATAGTGAGGCTGCATGGTGTTCTAGTTTAGATTGTATCTGATAGAGATCCGAAGTTTACGTCAGCTTTCTGGAAGATTGTACATAGAGCTTTCGGTACTAAGTTGACCTTTAGCACAGCCTTTCACCCCCAGACCGATGGTCAATCTGAAAGGGTGATTTAGATTTTAGAAGATCTACTCAGGGATTGTATTGTAGATTTCTCAGAGAACTGGGATCTAAAGCTACCATTGGTAGAATTCGCGTATCACAACAGTTTCCAAGCTTCTATATAGATGGCCCCATATGAAGCTCTCTATGGGGCCATCTATATAGAACGCCTCTTCACTGGGATGAGGTAGGTGAACGAGCTGGTTTAGGACCAGATGTGGTAGAGCAAACAACTGAAGTTGTTAGAAAGATTCAAGAACGGATGAGAGCATCCCAGAGCAGACAAAAGAGTTATGCTGATAATAGAAAACGAGAGATGAGTTTCGAAGTTGGTGACCATGTGTTTTTTAAAGTAGCTCCTATGAAATAAGGGATGCGTTTTGGGAAGAAGGGAAAGCTGAGTCCAAGGTATATTGGTCCTTATGAGATCTTGGACATATTAGGAATGTTAGCTTATCGTTTAGCATTGCCCCCGCATCTGTCTTCATTGCATAGAGTGTTTCATGTGTCAGCTTTGAGGAAAAATATTCCCAACCCGTCGCACGTACTGAGCTATGAGGCAATTTATTTAGCACCAGATCTAAGTTACGAAGAAAGACCCGAGAGGATTCTTCTTCGAGAGATTAGGAAGTTGAGGAATCGTAGTATTCCTATGGTTAAGGTGAAATGGTCTAACCAAACAGAACGAGAAGCTACGTGAGAGACCGAAGCTGATATGCATAGTCGTTACCCAGAGCTGTTTGGTAAATTAATTTCAATGATGAAATTTCAATAAGGAGGGTAGAGTTGTAACGCCCAAAAATCCATAGGACCACAATCTTAATCCTTTTATTTTATAAGGGCCATTTTGATATTTTGCGCATTCAGATTTTCAGCTTTCGTTCATTTTATTTATTTATAACTGATTCCTTTATTTCAGATTTGAGACACGATTCAGAAGGTTTCCGGATAGATTTCTCCCCAAGCACAAACTTGAGCAGATTTCAGATTTCGTAAATAAATTTCAAATGAATGAGCAATTTGTTTTTTTTAAAATCTTTTGGCAAATTTCAAAATCTAAATAGTAGTAGGGAGCTTTTAGCAATCATTTTGAAAGGACAAATAGTTGGTAGGATATCCCATGCCTACTCGAGTGTTTTCACCTAATGCCAATCATGCTCCCTTATATGATTGTTCTACGAGAAGTTTGAGCTCATTTCATTTGCCAAGAAAATCTTTCATTCTCTCAAATTTTTCTAAGAAGTTCATCGCTGTGCATGAGGAGATATTCTGCAGGATACCAGCTGGTCTTCGTGTTTCCAGTTTAAGGCAAGTAAAAGCTGATTCTTTGCTACACCATTAAAGCATATATTGTTGGTCCCTGTTTTTCAAAGGAAATTAGCAGCCGCTGGTTTTAAAATGATCAATTAAAAATTTTGCGCTGCTAATACGGAGCTGCAATAGCTCAATGTTCTTGAACACATAGAAACTAACCAGAAGAGCACCGGAGACAGATCTGGTATGATTTAAAAATCATGCGGAAAACACCAGAACTGAATCCTATATTTTAAAACAACTCAAACAGATTTATGTACAACATAAATCTGTTCAAGACTTGTGCAAGTGTGCTAACTGTATGCGTGCGTGCTGAAAGTAAGTGAGTGCAGTGTTATGTGATGCTAAGATGATAAAGTAAATATGCAATGCTGAAAGCTTAAATAAATGGACCGATACACAGCATATTTGTTTCTGGAAGTTCGGACCTCAATGTCCTACATCTCCCCTTCTTCCACCTCGGAAGGATCCACTAGAAGATTTGATCTTACAACTCGTGTACAGACCCAATCCCGCAACCAGCAGCTGCGAGAACTCCTAGACTGCACAAATGCACATCAGCCGCAACTGTGTGACTAACTACATACACAAGTTTAACGTCATCGTGCTTGGACGGGAACTGTGTTGGAAAACGTTTTGAGATTCATTCACTAATAAATGTGAATGAATCTCTGTGTGTGAGATTTGATACAATGAAACGCTCAACTCTCTGTTTCTCACACACTAGGGAAATTGCTTCTACACAAGCTAATTCTAGTTCCACTGTCAACTGCGATTAAGCTCTCTCAAGAATGATAGTTGACAGCTTCACTTCAGATTCATTTTCCCTCTGTTGTTGTCTTCTATTGATTTTCTTTTCTGTGCGACAACAACTCTCTGGTCTCACAACCTCTCGAACACTTCTTCAATGGCGCTGCCTTTGTATATAAAGCCTCTGTACAATAAATCCCGTTGGACACAAAATTCTTCCCGTTCAAATATGTTCTGTAAAGTGCCGACAGGGAATAGTCCTTGTGTCCTTTTCTTTTGCAGGCTTCTTGTCGTTTTCGCCATTTGAATTGAGCTCAGCAGTTGATTCATGTCTACTACTGCTTTGCGCTTCTGCTGAATTCTTTCGTTGCATCTGGATCTTTGCGCTTCTGCTGATTATCTTGCGACTGGATGTATAGTAACAGCTGGTTCATAGAAGCTCTCGACTGGATGAGCTGTTGCTTGCGTCTGGTTGCCCAGCTTCGCTACTTTTGCTTTTCTTGCGTCTGGATACCATGTCGACTGGATATACAATAGTAATGAAGCTTGCGACTGGTATCTTGCGACTGGTTATCAACGCAAAGAGCATCTGCTGAATCGCAAGGGCAAAACGCTGTCGTATCAACTTATGTAAAAACAGATTCGTCAGCAGTAATATAAATGGCGACTGCTAACGGCTTTGTGAATAGTAACTGACAACAGCTTCGTGAACAGTAACTTGCTGCTGGCATCTTCTTCTCCTCTGCTGATTGTGATGACGTCATCAGTGCTGCTCATTTCTTTCTCCAGAATGTATGCTGACGTCATCACAACTGATAACAGCTCCTGCGCTTCTGCTGATTTTTTTATTCTTTCAAACAGCAATGCTGACGTCATCGTTGCTGCTCGTAGCTACTTCCAGTAGACATGCTGACGTCATCATTGCTGAATCCAGATTTCTCTTTGCTTCAAATCCATAAGCTGATTTCTCGATTTCTTTCAATCAGCAATGCTGACGTCATCTTTGCTGCTCACAGCTTTCTCCAGTAGACATGGTGACGTCATCATTGCTGATAACAGCTCTTGCTAGCGCTCCAGTGAACAACTTCTTCTTCGTCTTATTTCTTCCAGCAGACTTCATAGATTCTGTTCCAGATCACATTTTCGCATGAGGCCTGTGCTGTTCCCTCCGAAACGGTCCAACGAGCAAGACTCACTGCTACGCAGTGAGCTCCTCCGTTTTTGGCCAAATTCCTTCGTTTAGGCCTCCGAAAATACGATTTACTCTTTTCAGCCCTTGGTCTGCTACGGTATCAGCTTCAGCTTCTTCTGTTATAAATCCAGCTAACATCTGCACCTTAAGTGGAATTGTTAGAAACACAATAACTAGGTTTTGTGTAATTCAAAACTTAATCAGGATCTGTCAAAACAGATCCATCAATCTCTCCCTTTTTGATTTACACAAAACCTTAAATCAACGATGCATGTTCTAACAATTCTCTCCCTTTTTGTGGGAATCAAAAAGAGAGTGAATTGCTGGTCTTCCCGATATTTAAAACAAAACTCTCCCTACACTGTTACAACAAAAACAACGTAACAGCAGGAGTTTTAATTTGAAAAACAAAAACAGCATTTGGGAAGCACCGTATGCAAGAACTATATGATTTTGAAAACTGAACTGATGCATAACTCAAATTAGTCAAAGACAGTGACGCCACTCTCCCTGTCTTTTATAACATGAGCTCAAATCATTAAAAAAAAAATTTTGGGCATCAGCTGGAATCCGCAAAAACAGAACAGTTCGAAAATTATCAGAGAACAAAACAATGTTTCAAGTAAGCATGTACTACTGAGTTACTTAAATATGAAGAACCAGTAAACAGAGAACAGCTCAGATTTTTCCTTCTTCTATCTCGCCCCATGTGCTTGTCACTGAGCCTCGCTCCAAGTGATCTTACAGCACAACGAAAATAGAAGCTTGGCATCTGCCCAGGACTCGCGCATCCCGACAGTTCATCAAGCGAAAAACCGGTTCTACATTAAAACAGATTAACTGACCTTCATAGACAAGCTTCTCAAACTATTTAAAACATTAAAACATAGCACATGTGTTTTAAAAACAGTGCTCGTTCAAGAACAACCTGCTCTGATACCACTTGTTGGTCCCTGTTTTTCAAAGGAACTTAGCAGCCGCTGGTTTTAAAATGAGCAATTAAAAATTTTGCGCTGCTAATACGGAGCTGCAATAGATCAATGTTCTTGAACACATAGAAACTAACCAGAAGAGCACCGGAGACAGATCTGGTATGATTTAAAAATCATGCGAAAAATACCAGAACTGAATCCTATATTTTAAAACAACTCAAACAGATTTATGTACAACATAAATCTGTTCAAGACTTGTGCAAGTGTGCTAACTGTATGCGTGCGTGCTGAAAGTAAGTGAGTGCAGTGTTATGCGATGCTAAGATGCTAAAGTAAATATGAAATGCTGAAAGCTTAAATAAATGGACCGATACACAGCATATTTGTTTCTGGAAGTTCGGACCTCAATGTCCTACATCTCCCCTTCTTCCACCTTGGAAGGATCCACTAGAAGATTTGATCTTACAACTCGTGTACAGACCCAATCCCGCAACCAGCAGCTGCGAGAACTCCTAGACTCCACAAATGCACATCAGCCGCAACTGTGTGACTAACTACATACACAAGTTTAACGTCATCGTGCTTGGACGGGAACTGTGTTGGAAAATGTTTTGAGATTCATTCACTAATAAAATGTGACTGAATCTCTGTGTGTGAGATTTGATACAATGAAACGCTCAACTCTCTGTTTCTCACATACTAGGGAAATTGCTTCTACACAAGCTAATTCTAGTTCCACTGTCAACTGCGATTAAGCTCTCTCAAGAATGATAGTTGACAGCTTCACTTCAGATTCATTTTCCTTCTGTTGTTGTCTTCTATTGATTTTCTTTTCTGTGCGACAACAACTCTCTGGTCTCACAACCTCTCGAACACTTCTTCAATGGCGCTGCCTTTGTATATAAAGCCTATGTACAATAAATCCCGTTGGACACAAAATTCTTCCCGTTCAAATATGTTCTGTAAAGTGCCGACAGAGAATAGTCCTTGTGTCCTTTTATTTTGCAGGCTTCTTGTCGTTTTCGCCATTTGAATTGAGCTCAGCAGTTGATTCATGTCTACTACTGCTTTGCGCTTCTGCTGAATTCTTTCGTTGCGTCTGGATCATTGCGCTTCTGCTGATTATCTTGCGACTGTATGTATAGTAACAGCTGGTTCATAGAAGCTCTCGACTGGATGAGCTGTTGCTTGCGTCTGGTTGCCCAGCTTCGCAACTTTTGCTTTTCTTGCGTCTGGATACCATGTCGACTGGATATACAATAGTAATGAAGCTTGCGACTGGTATCTTGCGACTGGTTATCAACGCAAAGAGCATCTGCTGAATCGCAAGGGCAAAACGCTGTCGTATCAACTTATGTAAACGACATCGTTTTGCTATCACTATCTCCAAATATCATCTGCTGGTGAACAGTAGCTTGCGACTGGATTTCCTCCTCTACGACGTCGCTTCTCTCTTGCGTCTGGATGTACAAGCTACCTGCTGGTATCTT